>SKCR01034827.1:0-81115 GCA_019454045.1 Zanthoxylum bungeanum | reverse complement strand
TTTAAACGCTCAACTGATCAAAATCCTGGTTCGCCGGGACACTGACTTGAAAGATTCAGAATTGTGTTTTGGAGACCTCGGACAGGACGCTGTTTTGAGGCATCTGTATTGTTGTTTATACTTGCGAAACGTTTTGTTTTGGGATAAGCGATAAGTCGCCCCCGCCTGTTAATTTTATTTTCCAGAGATTTGTTTTTGTTTTTCACTGGTCTGGTAAGGGGACGCCCGTGCCAGATTCGGTAGGGTTTCATAAGGTTGATTCACTTCCCTTCTGAATAAGTCCCACTTGATTAATCGGCTCGGGGCTGGATTCTTTCCGCCGAGGCCACTTGATTAATCGGCTCGGGGCTGGATTCATTCCGCCGATGCCGCTTGGTTAATCGACTCAAGGCTGGATTCGTTCCGCCGAGGTCAGATGTTTTCTTTCCGGCTCGGGTCTGCTCTTGTACCGCCGAGATCGATGTTTGTTTCAGTTCGGGGTTGGGGTACGTCCCACCGAGTCAGCCCTTCGGACTGGGGACGTAACATTCCCCTAGGTCCAAGTGCATTTCTCAGCTCGGGGTCGAGGTACGTCCCACCGAGTCAGCCCTTCGGACTGGGGACGTAACATTCCCTCAGGTCCAAGTGCCTTTCTCGGCTCGGGGTCGAGGTACGTCCCACCGAGCCAGCCCTTCGGACTGGGGACGTAACATTCCCTCAGGTCCAAGTGTCTTTCTCAGCTCGGGGTCGGGGTACGTCCCACCGAGTCAGCCCTTCAGACTGGGGACGTAACATTCCCCCATGTCCAAGTGCCTTTCTCAGCTCGGGGTCGGGGTACGTCCCACCGAGTCAGCCCTTCGGACCGGGGACGTAACATTCCCCCAGGTCCAAGTGTCTTTCTCAGCTCGGGGTCGGGGTATGTCCCACCGAGTCAGCCCTTCGGACTGGGGATGTAACATTCCCCCAGGTCCAAGTGTCTTTCTCAGCTCGGGGTCGGGGTACGTCCCACCGAGTCAGCTCTTCGGACTGGGGACGTAACATTCCCCCAGGTCCAAGTGCCTTTCTCATCTCGGGGTCGGGGTACGTCCCACCGAGTCAGCCCTTCGGATTGGGGACGTAACATTCCCCCAGGTCCAAGTGCCTTTCTCAGCTCGGGGTCGAGGTACGTCCCACCGAGTCAGCTATTCGGACAGGGGACGTAACATTCCCTCAGGTCCAAGTGCCTTTCTCAGCTCGGGGTCGAGGCACGTCCCACCGAGTCAGCCCTTCGGACTGGGGACGTAACATTCCCTCAGGTCCAAGTCCCTTTCTCAGCTCGGGGTCGAGGTACGTCCCACCGAGTCAGCCCTTCGGACTGGGGACGTAACATTCCCCCAGGTCCAAAGTGCCTCTCTTCATTCAGGGTCGAGTTACGTCCTACCGAGTCAGTCCTTCGGACTGAAGATGTAACATTCCCCCATGTCCGAGCATCTCTCACAGCTCGAGACAGGATCACACGCCACCGAGCACATCATCGTTAGCTCAGAGGTAAAATTTTCTCCTCACAATCAAGATTGGATCAGTCATGGGTCAGGACCTCTAAACTTTTGGTACATATATTACAGAGGAGGAGTCATTTTTAGTTTGGACAACAAGAGGAACTTCATCTCCTGATGGAACGACCCAAGTAAGCATTTGCTTTGAGGTGGAGAATCGTTCAGAATAGGGTCAGCATCTCCAATAACCGATGATATGAAGATAGAAACAGAAGACTTAGTTGATGGCGAAGGCAATTTCTCTGTGATTTCTGGAGCGACCACCAGCAAGGCGATCAGCACACCATCTTTATATAGTTCCCGGCACCAACTTGCATACTCGTTGGACCGAGAACTAGGGGACAGATGTTGATGGTGTTTTCAGGCACTATGTTATTTAAGCAGCACGACAGGGGTAAAAAAGGTAATTCACTTCTCAGTCAAGATTATTAATGCCGACCCGACCACTAAAGAGTCAACAATAAGGGGCCGGGAACTTTACGGTTAGTGACCGAGCACTTGAGTTCAAGATGACCGGGCAATTATCAGGTCGACAGCAGCATTCTCAGTACAAAAGACTATTATGACCGACCACATGAAGACCAAGCATAGGGCAAGACATGTTCGGGAAGATAAGACATTATATCCATACAAGATAAGATAATAAGTTATCATACTTTCATGGGGTAAACTAGTAAGTCAATGTCCTAGTATGACAAATGAAGTAAATGTAGTTTTTGACTAGGAATCCTTATGGGAAAGAGAAATTGTTTCAACTAGGAAACCCTTGTAAAAGAAGGAATCTGATTTCTGCACTATTATAAATAGGAGGGTAGAGTATGCTTAAGGGGGGGAGAATAAAAAAGGAGAACGAATATGATCATCAGAATCACCAAGCTCTGACTTGTAAAACACAAAGAACGGTCTGAGAAGCGCATTTGAATAATAAAAGTATCATTTTGTTTGTGCCCGTGGACGTAGGTCGGATCCAAATCCACCGAACCACGTTAAATCTCCTTGTCGATTGGTGTATTATCTGTCTTTTGCTAAGTTTGCTTTTGGTCCCCCATAACCAAACAAATTCACTATTGATGGATGATTGTCTCGGGAGTAATATTCTCATATTGCCCTGAGACCAAAATCAGCAGTCAACATATATATTTATATTTATAGCCATTTAGCCTTAATTTTCTTTCATATGTTGGATAAGAGAATTTTTCTTTTAATTTTTCATATTTATGGGTGTACTTTGAGAGATAATTTCTCATTCACTCGAGAATCATTTTGAGCATATAAATATACGATTTCCCAAATGACTCATGGTGGAAAATCCAAATGACTAATGATCTCTAATTTTTACAAAGTAAGGCACACTCAAAATTATGCCACCAAACAACATCTTATCATGCTATTTTTCTAACAATCCCCCACATGAATGAAAATTGGTAAAGCAAAAGATATAAAATAAATGGTTTTCGACATCAAAATATTTTGACCTTACTGAAAGAATTCAACTGATTGAAACATGCATAGGATAGGTAAGGTTTAACCATTAAACCTTCTGTTATAACAATATATTTATTTTACTGACTGACCAGTAGACGCGATGTCCTTGAACTATTTTGTTATTTGTTTAAACGATGATATACTACTGCACAAAAATATATTCTAACACATCTAAGTTCTCATTGTTATATTCGTTTTGGCCATGAAAATCTGTCTCGTATTACAAGAGCTTCAAAGAATTGAGCCATTAGCAATTCCCTTTGAAGCGGCCCCACTTCTCTCTCACATAAGTGATCTCTTATTTAAAAGTAACCCTTATTACTCCGTTCGAATTCCCGACGCATAAAAATCATTAAAAGTCTTTGTTTAACCTGTTTCCCTACGAGCATCATTGTTTCATTTTATTATAGGAATGGATTATAGGGTAACCCCCACATGGAAATGACCCTCACAGTGATCCAACTAAATATTTATAATTAGATTGTCCCTTTAAACTTAGGTATTGGGATCTTTAGTCAACTAGGTTGGATTTCCATCATAACGAATTTCTTTTCATGGCATTTAGTCTCATTCTTTTCGATAATTTTCGATATAACTCTCTAATTAATCATTTGGTTGGCGTGCGCAATATTATCCTTTGATTTTATATAGGCAATAAAAATAATTCTAGTTGAGAGTTATTATCCATGGTATTGTGTCAATGATGTATATGTTTTGACTTATCATAATGTATTTTGTTGTGTGCCCTTCGAACTGCACGTTGATTATCACAACGTATGTAAATTATTCCACTTATGGAACATATGGCACTTGTTTTGGCCACTCTCAAAGAGTTTCATAATCATTCCGTCTCTTCACTACATTTATCCAATGTAATGAAATCAGATTCTATACGACTCATTAATTAAATGCTACAACTAAAATTAAATCCTTGAACAACATATTTATAACCGCATAATTTAATTTAGTTTCTATAATTGTTGATATTAATATTATCATAAATTATGGATTTAATAATAATTTAAGTCCAAATTTAATTATAATTTAAATCCAAATTTAATTATTCATTATAAATATTAAATCATAGATTTATTTACAATTAAATATGAATTTAATTAGCCATCACTGGATTTTTTTTATATACTCATTAATGGACCGTCCCATTTTAATTTAACCGTTACTAAACTTAAAATCTAGATTTAATTTCAAACTAAATCTAATTTTAATTTTTTTTCCGTTACAACTTTTCATAGAGAACAAATTTCTCTAAAATTTACTCTTACTTTATTGTAAAGATGTTGTTTCCGTGACTCAAACCCGTAACTTCAAGGTTATAATGGAGTAATCTTATTGTTAGACCAAGGCTCATCCTCTTGTTTGATCTGTCCTCACAGTTCCACTGCATGCCACCCTTGAAGGGTTTCTCTGATGGGATATTTTAGCATAGAATGATGTCATTGGCATATGTGACATTCTACATTGTCTGTACCTAGTCCTTCACCATTACTGGCATAATCATTTTGCTCTCCAAACTTAGCCTTGTATACTTGATATAGTTCTCGCAATCTTCCAAGATACGGGCACATATTGCCGTCATGGATGCCTTGACAGACACAACATTATGTCACCAGCTATGTCACTTGTCCCAAACCTAAAGACTTGATCTGAACAACTTTGATCTCAGTCACAGCTTCCACGAGCTTTTGTACTTCTCGACATAATTCATCATTCTTTTGTGTCACATTAGTGCATAGTTCACAAACAGAAATACCCAACTCCTTGATATTGATTGTCATTTCATCAGTATCAATTGTGACACTTTCGAAGATACAAGATGATATATTATCATCTTCTACATCCAGCCAACTATTTTATCTCTCAACAAGATAAAATTTTGATTACGCCGAATCTCTAATCATTTCATAATAGATAATAAATTATTTTAAGAATGTAAGAGAAAATTTAAATCGTTAATAATATAACAATAAACATATCATCGATAAGATATAAATTCTCAAAATTTCGTTTCCTACGCTCTGATTTCAGTGAAGTTAATTTAAAAATAAAAATAAATAAAATTTTAACGTTAAAAGTTTAAAACAACCCCCTATAGCTATATATATATGCTCAAGTGACCATACGCGCTCAGTGAAAGATAAACCACACGTGACTTATCTCGACTTTCATAGGCACGTGTGTCACACTAACGTGCAGAGCGCGTGAGTTACTTTTCCCTTCAAAAATCTCGACTCCGTTTTTCGATTGCAACCTCTCCTCCTTAAATCTCAATCAATCTAAATACTACTACATTATTCCCAAAATAAATATTTTTAATCAATTTCTTTTCTATTTTTTATTTTATCAATACCATCTATTATTTTAACGGATGATAAGTCAAGATAGAAAATTATAGATAGTCGCCAATACATTATCTTTCTTAATACTTCTTATAGTTATTGAGGAAAATGCCTTAGAGGTCTATTTTTTCATAATTATTCATAAAATCATTTATTTTTTTCATAATTATTCATCAAGTCTCTACTAATCTGACAGTAAAAAAATATGTGTTGTATTTTATATTGTTACTATAAAACAATAATAAGGATGACATGTCTCATCTTGTCCCATCTAATTATGTTTTTAAATGAAAAATTTACCTAAATTCTAACTTTTTTAATTATAAAGAAAAATCATCCCAAATTGTTGTCAAAATTTTTATTTGAGACGATTTTTCATCTTGAATCTATTCGAAGAGATTCAAAAGCCAAAACCCGATTAAAATTTGAAATTTTCTGCAAACTCTAAACAACGAGAACCTAATAAATAATAATGAAAAATCAAGGACTAAAAGATATTCTTCATTAAGAAAATTAGCATGGCCAGAAAAAGCCGAGCCCGGCCCGGCCCGGGCGGGCTTTGGCCCGGCCCGGGGTAACACGGGCCCGGGCCGGGCTTCACGAAAAAGCCCGGGCCCGGCCCGGCCCGGGCTTAAAATATATAAATAAATATTTTAATTTATAAAATATATAAATTTTTATATAAATTTTTTATATTTTAATTTTTGTAATAAAAAAATCGAATCCGGACTTAAAATAAATAAATAAATATTTTAATTTATAAAATATATATATTTTTATAATAAATTTTTTATATTTATAATTTTTTATAATAAAAAATCGGATCCGGACTTAAAATATATATATTTATATAATATTTTTTTATTTATAATAAAAAAATTAGGCCCGGGCCCGGCCCGAGGCCGGCCCAAGCCCGACCGGGCCTACCCGGCCGGCCCGATGACTGTACGGCCCGGCCGGGCTTTGATGAGCCCGGCCCGAGCCCGGCCCGTTGCCATGCAAAAGAAAATGCCTTATTGGTTATTTTACAAACATATAGGATCCAAAAGTTAATAACCAAGGCAAAACTCTATTTTTTCGGCCCTTTTTTTTTTGGTTTTCTTTTCGTCTCTTTCGAGAATTTTCTCTCTCAATTTTCCTTCCAAACAAACAAATTCATGTATGGACTCTTGAATTGAAACATACAACAACAAAATAAAACCCACCAAATCTCATTACAACTCCCAATCCAGTGTCCATTTCTTGAATCAAAATTCAATCTTTTATTAAATTTCGCCTTCATTGACTCTAAACTCGCCGGCACTATCCATGAGACCTATCCTCCCGCCGGCGCCGGCGGGATCCTCGTCCTTCTCCTCCTCCTCGTCGTCGTCGCCTTCCTCGTGGTCATCCTCATCACCCAATCGCCGAGGTCAACGCCGGCGACCGGACCTAACGCTGCCAATCCCGCAGCGGGATCCAGCCTTAGCCGTCCCTCTCCCCTTACCTCCGGCGACAACCTCCTCCGGCCCGTCAACGAACCACCAAAGCCAAACCCAGGACCACAAGCGCCACCAGCTCATCAACCCGGAGGAGCTCGAGCGCGGAGTCCGAATCGGAAGCGGCAGCGGCGGCACCGTGTGGAGAGTCTTCCACCGCGCCACGTCACGCGTCTTCGCCCTCAAGGTAATATACGGTAACCACGAGGATTCCGTTAGATCTCAGATCTGCCGTGAAATAGAAATCCTCCGCGACGTTGACCACCCTAACGTCGTTAAGTGTCACGACATGTACGATCGTAACGGCGAAATAGAGGTACTGTTAGAGTACATGGACGGTGGGTCCCTAGAAGGGGCCCACATAAAACAAGAACACGTATTATCTGATTTAGCTAGACAAGTACTTGGCGGATTAGCTTATTTACACAAACGACGTATCGTACACCGTGACATAAAACCCTCAAATTTGTTAAAAAATTCTAGAAAAAATGTCAAAATTGCTGATTTTGGTGTGGGTAGGATCTTGGCACAGACAATGGATCCCTGTAATTCAGCCGTAGGGACGATAGCGTATATGAGTCCCGAGAGGATCAATACTGATTTGAACAATGGGAGATATGATGGCTACGCCGGGGATATATGGAGTTTAGGGGTTAGTATATTGGAATTTTATTTGGGGAGGTTCCCCTTCGCCGTTGGGAGGCAAGGGGATTGGGCGAGTTTGATGTGTACCATATGTTTTGCGCAGCCACCTGAAGCGCCAGCTACTGCATCTAGCGAGTTTAGGGATTTCATTTCATGTTGTTTGCAGAAAGATCCGCATAGGAGGTGGACTGCCGCGCAGTTGTTGCAGCATCCGTTTATATTGAGAGCAGGGCAGAGTCAGGCGAATCAGAATCTCCGGCAAATTTTGCCGCCTCCTCGCCCTCTTAATTCTTAGTGTTTGATGTTTCTTTTTTGCTGAATATTTTTGTTTGATATGATGGGGTTAATTATGGATTTGATCTGTAGGGGGAAGCTAAAGTTAGTTAATTGCTGTTTATTGATGATTATAATGGGGGAATTAAGATGGATGAAGATAATGATAAACTTTCAATGAAATCAATGAATCGATCTTGCCCTTCGATAATGTTTACTCGAAAAAAGGAAGAATTTTCTGTTTATTTACGTGACTATTATGCTTGTCTGAAGTTTTTGTATTTCATTCCCGTTTTAGTTATCTTCTATATATACTTCTGTTGCTCCTTTTTTTGGGTAATTGGGTTGCAGTTGTGAGAACTTTCCATTTTTGGTTAGATTTCAATTAGATTTGTTTTATGTTAATTGATGCGTTGAATTATGGAGATTAACTCAGAAGTTTAGCTTTGTTTTGATTGTACAGAACTATTTAATTGGTGGGTTAAGTTAATAAATGGTTTGTAGTTTGTTTCTAAAATGGGTAAAGAGTTGGTGGAGTTTTCTTGAGTTGTGTATATTTGTAAGGATATAGTTATAACATGAAGGTCACCACTACTGCAATGGTCAAGTTTGAACTTGCTATCCATTTGGTCCCGGGTTTGAACCCAAGAAACAGTCTCTCCGTGGAAAAAATAAATCATCGTTACCATCATATGAACTTTACTCTTCTTTGGATCCAGTTTCATGTGTACCATAAGGCAATTAGCTGGGTTTATGTTGTTCTATTTCCTGGTAACATGTTTTTTGGAAGTGGTTTTTTTTTTTTTGGGCAGCAAATTAGCTAGCTTCCATGTTCTTAATGCTATGATGAGTTGTATTATTAAGTTATTACATTCACATTCTGTTTGATGTGGAGATGATATAATTGCTTAATCAAAATTGTTACCACTCAAAATTCCCAATTGTATGCATTATGGGCCAAGTTATTTGGTGACCTGTATTATTGTTAACTTTTTCATATGGCAGTGCCTTCTTAGAGAGTCACTCATTTGCCTTTTCACTTTTGTGTTAGAATTATTGTCCACATAATCATTATGAGAGAGAAAAATTATTAAAGATTTTCATCAGCTTTTGTTTCTTTTTCATTCAAAAGAAATAAAAAAGGAAAAGAAATGAAAATCAACCAATAATAAAGCATCATAGATTGACAGCAAGTCATTAACAAAGCCAAATAATGATGTCTTTTTTTTTTTTTCCAAAAAAAAAAAACATTGTCTAATCACTAATGTCAGCTTTTCAAAAATTATATTTCATAATGTAAAACTAGCTAAGCAACGACGAAAAATTCGTGCATGTTATGTAATTTGGGTCAATAGAAAATTTGAATTTTAATAAGATTCGGAATAAAAAATTGTCTCGAATAAAATTTTTAATTAAGGTTTGAGATGATATTTTATTTCGATTCAAAAAATCAATCGAGATTTGAAACATAATATCTTGATTGCCATCATTATTGTTATAATCGGTATGATATTGTTAGAATCTCTAAGATATTATTAAAATCATAATCATAATGTTTACATTGTATCAGAATCAATCTTTCTATGGGTTCTGGTTTCTCATTTTTAGAGTCATTGTTCAAGGTGGCATGTGGGGAATGTGCGTCACTATATGCGTATGAGCCTCACGTGCCGTATCTTCTTCGGCAGTCTTTACAATACCAATGGCGACAAAATGCTTAGATCTTATCAGTTATATGTCCCTTATTCGCAACAAGTTCCACATCTGATCTTTTTTCGGGGTTTTGTCATGGGTGATTTAGCAAGTTTTCTTTAGATGTTTTGAGCTGATCTGGAATAATTTAAATTTTTCCCGCTGTGTATTTTCCAGCGATGTTAAACCATCCAAACATTTGCATCTGTTCTTGTTGTGCATTCTCCAACGACGTTAAAACATCCAAGTCACCATATATGTTCATGCTGTGCATTCTCCAATAGTGTTTAAACACCATAATCTCTGTGTGGTTCTTGTGCTTGTTTCATTTGTAGCATGCTTGATGCATATGATACGTATGCTCTAGCTTGAGGGTGAGTGTTAGAATATGTAAGATATTGTTAGAATCTCTAAGATATTATTAGAATCATAATCATAATCATCCAAATATATGATTATGATTCTACATATCTCTAAGATATTGTTACATAATCATTGAGATATGATTATGTAATCTTAATGATTATTAGTATATTTAGTTCATATATTTGACTTAATGTAATGCTTATATAAAGACATCTCTCTTATAATTATAAGTATTCAGCTATATAAAATCGTAATATTTTTTTACAATTATAATTAACTGTCCTTAATGACATGTCATTTGTTATAATTAGGATTTTTCTTTTTAAAAAAATCACATAATCTCCCAATGTATTAAGCTTAGGAATTATAGTATTATTCAATCTCATTTTTTTCAAAAGCAATTCATATTATGATATTTTTTTTCCTATAAATTATAACACTTTTGAAAAATATAAAACGAAAGGACGTGGAAGTGATAACTTGAGCATTTCTACATCTAATAATATGCAAAATCACCATCATAGATAATCTGGCATGATTATTATGATTAGTAAATACATAGGAACATTCCCACCATGTAATTTATGAGATTGCCCACCAAAATATTTATTTCCCCATCTACTTTCAAATTAGAATATGCAATATTTTCCCCCATTATGTGTTGTAAGGTTGCAAGCACATTTACTCTGGGATACAATAAAAAACTTAGAGATGCAACACAACACTTTGTCGAATTTCTACTTAAGAACTCTGATATGAAGAATGTTATATATGATGAATCATTTTCATGCTCTATATATATGCAACCAAGATTTACCTACAAAAAATATATTTTTAGTCATGCTTTTCTGAACTAGTATCTCATTGTCGCGCCAATTACAATCCATTGTCGTGACAATATGCACATGCTTCATATTGTAGCGACAATGACTTACTCATTGGCGCGACAATATTAGTTAATGTCTATTTCTCATTGTCGCACTAATGATTACCTATTATCGCGACAATGGAAGGCATAATGTCTTTTTCGTTATAGATGACACGAAATCAGTTATTTCGGTTCACTTTGCATTTGAATTTCGTTTTTATTTCGGGGGCATTGCCACCGAGCCCCCGCGGGGGGCGCTGTTCCCTCGACTCACCGTGACCTGACCGAGTAGATCAATTCTCGATATATTAACGTATGATAATAACCGAACTAATATGTCATATCATATAATATCTTATTTGATAAATTCAACAACAAAATTAACCAACAAGAAGAACCACCTAGAGTTTATCACAGTACAATCTACAAGGAAGAATCTCTTTTTGTAATTTACATCGTTTTTATAGGCATATAGTTGTAGTAAAATTCTAATCCCTAAATTATTCTATTATTACAATGCGGTAAGTACACTCATTTACTTATCAAAACGGTCCAAAAGAGGTTCTGTGTTGATTGTTATCGCGTTTTGATATTATTGCATAATAAAGCCGGAAATGTACTTTTTGGGCTGTTATGTATGTGTTCTTTTGGTCATATATAGTGATGACGCTTATTCCCATCCCGATCCAATGGGATATTGTCCCGCTTGGAATAAGATTTGAGATATATTTTTATGTCTTGTTTTAAAATAAGACAGTACGAAATTAAAAAAATTATCCCGAAAACTCAAACAAGCAATGAAATGAGACATGATGGGATTTAACGGAATGAGAATGGAGCATAACAGGACCGAGATTGACAATTCTAATCTTGTTTGAGATGAGCTTTGAAATATATTTTTATGTTCCAATTTAAAAAAGAGATGATACGAGACAAAAAAATTATCCTGAAAATTCAAACATGATAGAATTGGAAAACATAATGGGGCAAGATGAGATTTAACGGGATAAAAATAGACTAAAACGGGATTGGAATTGACAAATCTCATCTCGTCCCGTCCCATTACTGACCCTAACTCATATATGCTATGATTAGTTTTATTGTGTCATTACGGGAGAGAAATTTATATTATACTAAAATTATCTTGATTAGAAAATATTATGAAATTACACTATGTATGGATAGATTATAATTACATAAAGAGAAAGAAGTGAAACTGACCCTCTTCTTTGTATCAACAAGCCAATCAATTACAAGGAAAATGATGTGTGTAAAAGGATAATAAAATAAAATAACCACTAAAACTATGTAATTTCGAATGTTGTGGACAAAAGTAAAATAAAAGTATTGAATGCTATGACATTTTTTTTAAAAAAAAAATAAAAAATTATGATGTCTATACGATATGAATCTTTTTAATAAAGGGTGCAAGAAATTGATTTGGAATGCTTTGAAAAATCAATCACAAAATTTGAAATAATTTTTTGATATCACTCTTGTATGAATGACGTAACATCAACAACTAATAATATGAAATTACTTTAACTATAATTATTGTTTATTTAATTTTTTTACTATTTTAACACGTGTATTAATATTTTTTTGATTTGTTGAATGATATAATAAAAAAATTTCCAAAATTCAATGATATTAAAAAACTCCAACCAAACAAATTCTAAAGTGACTAAAAAAACAAAAGCTTCATGACAACCACTTGGTTGTCGATCAATCTCAGAGAATTATTCTTCAGCATGTCGTGTTGCATTAAGAGTATAATAACGTAGTCAACTAATACTTTATTTAGTATTATAATTTGATCGACAGAGAGATGACAAAACTGTATTTTGAACAAACTATAATTTTTAAATACTTAGTTAATAATTAAAAAAATTCCGATTACTAATCGTAATATCTTTAAAAAAGCAAAAGTTAAAATTTTAAATTTTTCCTCAATATCAAAATATTAGAAAAACACATTGCAATTATCTTTTAAACATAAAACAAAATTGCATAACTGTTTATGAATCACAATTTATTCATCACTTTTTTTAATTACAACACCAAACAAAACATAACTAAATTATGTCTAGTTAATTTTTTCCCTAAAATATCATTATCCAATGCGTCGAGCTCCAAAACTTTTACATCTATGAAAACATTTCAAATACTTGCATAAAAAATGTAAGGACTCTTTCTTCTTCTTAACAACAAGATGCTTTTCATATAATGCATTTTTTTTCTGCATTTTGATTATATATTTTCGCAAGGCAACCAATACAAGACAAGGGAGAGTAGCTCGAAATTATTTACCTGTTATTGCTGCGGCGCCTGTAATTTCAAATCCACGATGGTTAAAGATGAGCCAAGATTAGAGGCTGTACAGCAGAAGAACGTTTGAAAAGTGTTCAAGTTTTTGAATAACGATCTACGAGCGCCTTCACTTTCTCTGGTGCAAAAAACCGTGCCTGCAAATGATATAATCAAGTTTCGGCTACATTTTTAATCAAGACTCGAACTGGAAATATCAAAATAACAGCAAATTATGCTTCCCCTAACTTAAATAACAGTGAAAATCAAGTGCAAGACAGACTACTAATGTATTGAAAGTCGAGGCTTTTGACGTATTGGATTTACTAAATTAAGCTTGTCTCTCCAACAAAAGGAAGGTTTAATGTGGCTGCCGCTTAGGAGGAGCTATATGCAGCACGTCCACTTCATGTAAGACGTTAGTGTAGCACTTTTTCTATCGACTCTGTTTGTTGAGTAGAGCCACTATCTGAATCCATGGCAATTCTCTCTCATTAAAGCTTAGTGTTTTGCTCAAAAAAGTCACAAGTTGTATATGCTCAAAATAGTACTTTCTTAATGGACACCAATATACTAGTATGCTACTGGTGTGAAATTGACAGTATAAATTTTGTGGCACTTTTATGCTGAATGAATCAGAGGCTATCTTACTCCTTGGGGCTTGGCCAAATCATTAGCCATTTCGTGTGTTAAAACAGAATTCATTATATGATTATCCGTGTGCATTTAATAATTTTATATACTTACTTGTATAAACATCCTCTCTGCGTCTCCAACTTTTCCATTTTCCTTCAGTAGAATCCCCTGCAAAATCACCAACAAAAAAAAAAATTTAGATGTAAATAAAGTCTTTCAGCAAAATAACATGCAGTCAACTAACAATATACAGACATGTGTACACATATATAAATTACCACTGTGTCTACCCCTAACTTGACTTCCAGCCTAATAGGTGTAAGCGACTTGGATACATAAATCCATGTGCCATACGGATACTGATATCAGATTACTGTCGATGCATATCACATATACAAACTAATCATTGTAATTCCAAGTATGCTAATTTAAGGTCTTTATTTACTGGTTTCTCATATGACGTTTTCATTAGACGCATGATTTTAATTTTTAAGAGATCAAGTGACCATATTACCTAATGTTTAGTTCAGTGTATTAATTTAGGAGTTGTAGATTATTTTTTGTGAGTTTCACAAGTACTGTAATTTTATATAATCATTATCAAGATTCAAGAGTGTTTTGACAACTTGAGCAAATCTTGATTGAGTTGATAAGGTTTTATTTGGTCCGAAGTTGATTTAGATCCGTCATTGTTTCATCACTCTATATCAACAATTTTATCCAAAAAGCTGATTTCATCATCAATTTTGAATGACAAAATTATCTAAACAACTCGGTAACCAGGGAAAAAGGAGAAAGAACCTTTGCTAAATAACCACGAAAGTCGTTGGGATAACTAGAGATGAGTCGATCATATACGGCTACAGCATCACTAACACGACCTCCATCTGAGTAGGCTTTCCCAAGAAGCAGTTCAACCTGTAAAAGACATCTCATACAGCAGATGGCCATGCAGAATTAACTAACATGTAACAAGAGAAACTAACCAGAAAAATTATATAAAAAAAGTAACAAGTGTGATAACTTTTCATTTATATAACTAACCAATTCGGCAGTTCTTTCAAGTTTTCGGTTCTCATGATACTCTTTTATTTGTTTTATGACTAGTTTTAGATTACTATTTTGTCTATCCTTTCGGAAAACTCAAAAACAACAGACCATTTATATGTTCCTTCTAATTTCAAAAGCAACTAACCAAAGCTAAGCAAATCAAGCTAGACCAATAGACGGGTGCACCAATCTTCTTTCAAGTTGACATAATGTCGAGGGTTAGATGAGAAACCAACTCACTTGAATGGGATCCACATTCTGTGGCTTTGTTTCCTTTGTATTGCCACTGCTGTCATCCTTAATGTTAAGATCATCTGATTTTTCTGTACTCAGACGATCACGGGAAGCAAGAAGGAATTGAACAGCCTGCATAAAAAGGAAATGAGAAAAAAGAAATAAGTGAATAAATCCAAAGCTTCTTGCAAAGATGCTGCAAAACTCAATAATTCATGGGAAGAATCATTTGCCTCATCTCTGAACAATTGACTTTGAAGACTGTGAAGTAGGGCATTGAGGATTAGTAAAATAAGCAACTAATGCAGTCGGAAACTAAATCCATATAAATTCTCAAGTTTGCAAAAATGAACCTAAAACAGTGCTCAAGTTTTAATATATTCCCATTCCATTCTAAGGCCATACGCAAAAAATAAAATAAAAATAAATAAAAATAAATAAAAAGTAGAAGAAGAAAGAATCAGCAGGAAACTTTTAGTATAAAATTTTGAGCGGTTGAAACCAAAACGGTTATGCTGCATATAGACATTGGTCAATTAATTTCCATTAATGAAAGATAAAGATGTAAATATATTGGAAAACAAAAAATACGCATGACATACCTCATCTGGTTTCTTGGCAGCAAGCAATGCATTTGTAAGTCCTCGTAGAACCTCGAAATTGATGTCTTTGGATACCTACAAAGAAAAGATAAGAAATTATTGGATAGCACTATTTTCAGATGGAAGCAGGAAGCATAGATCATCTGTGCAGTTATGCTCAAAATAAGTCTCGGCGACATTGCTCACTGGTTTATCTATGTGAGCGCACGAGATTTATACCTTGAAGCTCTAGTACCTTTCCAAGAGATCTTCCTAGTTGAACAAATGATGCCCATAAAATACGAGAAACGTGGATAAAGGATAAATGATGAAGTACAGATTGACACATTATGATTTCGAAGGGATTGTTTGGTAAGACAATTTTCTTTTTCTTAAAAAAAAAAAAAGACTTGCTGGGTGGAGTTTTTTAAAATGTCCTGGAACACATGAAAAGTGAGCATCTACTGTTTATAACTTTTTTGGAAGAAAAGTGGAAAAAACCAAGTTTTTTTTTTTTTTTGCTAAACAATCCTGAATGAATACTACCCAATGCTTTAATTTACTTATAAGATTTGGTTTTTAAATTGAAACTAAAATCAATCATCAGACAAATTTAAATGTAAAACTAAATGAATACAACACAATGCAATGTATAGCATGGAAATTTCCCAAGATATTAGAGAAAAATCTACCATTGTAGAAACCCTATATGCAGCAGCACTTCCTTCATAATCCTTAAGTTCATATTTAACTTCCCCGAGCAAACGGAAAACATCAGGGTCACTTGGTTTCTCCTGCAGAATGTAGGAGAAATTTTAATAGAATTACAAGCTAATCCAATGAACAGCAGGCCTTGAGCAGCAAAGGTACATAAAATTCATATCCAGAACAGATAAACAAACCTTTGCCAAGTCCTGAAGGAGAGAGGCAGCCCGAGTATAATCTCCTAACTCTGCCAAGGTTACTGCAGCTCCCTGCAAGACCTCTTGAATGAATTTCAAATGGCTGGCACAGGAAAATAAATGGCAAAGTAAAGGCCTATTTCATGAAATCATGTTCGAACGCAATTGCACATGTATGAAAGTATGCATACAAGAAATAATCTAGAAATCAGACCAAAAAACATGTATTGTACAGAATACATGCAGAATTCTAAAACACGCCAAAGATAACTCATGCTTAAGGAAACTGACAAAGTGAAGAGAGTTATGGCACTGGTCCAATTCTTACTGTTGATCAAATAAGAAAGAGAAAGAGAGAAAGAAAAAGAAAAAGAAAAAGGAAATAAATAAAAGGAACCACTAATTCATATATAAAGGAAATACATAAATGAAATGAGATATAGCCTTAATATCTAAATTTCATAACTTGTATGATAAACTGGCATTTCTTCATTTCTTGTCAAAATGAATGAAAAATTATGTAACTTCTAGAAGAATTCATTAAATGTACAGGCCAAAACATTGTAGTAATAAGAATTCTCAACAAATGTAAGAGGTTGAACATTATAGTTTGGTCATTGCCTGGTATCTTCAGATGGTAACTTAACATAGAAACTGAGTCGATTCAACAAAGCAGTCACTGATTCAAATTTCCCCGTATATTGACTAACGAGATATTTTTACTCTCTCCCCTAACCTTCTGGAATTAGACACAACCTAAATTTTTCAAAAACTGACACCTAACCAGCCCCTCTCCCCTGAATTGATAGTTTATGAGAACGAAATGCTCCATTCAATGGAGTGAGAGAGGGTTTCTGAAACCTTTGGATTTATATGTGCAATCCCCAAAGATTAGGGGTATCTAAAATTCTCCCCTAAATAAATTATATTAAGGTGTATTTGTATTTGTTGTTACATATAAGGTTGTACTTGGGGATTTGAATTTTGTTGAAAAGTCATTTGACCAAAAAGTTAATGGAACAAGGACATAATTAGGGGCAAGTTCAAGCTAAATAAAAAGAATAACCAAATAGTATCATGCATAACAATCAACGACTCACTTCAAGAGCAGTTGAATCTTTCGGAGAGGTACTGAGCGTCTCTTCATATTTCTTCAGCCTACTCTGCCAAAAATTAGAAGGTAAGGTGTTAAAATCTTTCCATGATCAGAAAACAAAGGGAAAACAAAATAAAAGCAATCAGTACCAATGACACTTAAATCATGAAAGGGTATAAAAGAAGCTGAAAAGAAGGAAGACGCAATGTTCTAGTATAAAACTGAAAGATATCCACATTGCCATACTCAGCATTACGCACACCATAGATGTATACAACGAAGACTAAAATTTCACTTCTTTAAGTGACTAATAAGTTACATCAGAGGAAAATGTGTAGTTTTAAACCCAATAACTCGAACACAACCCCTACCTCCAAATTGTATTACATGTTGTATTAATGTCTGCCTTTAATAGAACAGGAATTTGGAGACTTCGTGTCACTATCCAAAAGGAAGTTGTAACAACTAGAAATTGAAACAATTCTAATTTCAAACAAAAATTTACTAAATGTATTAGGTTAAAACTAAGAGAAAGAGAAAAGGTTAAATACTAACAAATGAAAATATTTTCCTTTTGTTATTCAGGCTTGAAATATTTGTTGGCAAACGAAGTCCAGCATTTTAATCAGGTTGAATATTGCATTAAAAAACAAGTGTCAAGTGTGTAATGTTTAACCCAGATAAGATAACTAATTCCATATTACAAAAGAAATTAGCTCAGTTCACTACAGGTTAACTAAAGTTGTATATAAGACTTCATCTAGGAACATGAACAATTTAACGTTGCAACAAATATTCTGCTTGTCATTAAGGCTTGGAATATTTCATGGAAAATGAAGTCCAGCACATTTATAAATTAGCAAAATGTATTAAGAAAATAAGAATACATTTTTTAGCCTAGATTAGGTAATTAATTTGATATTACAACAGTGAATAGGTTAGTACCCTGATTCAAAGCTTATTGGTATGCCAACTTTCTTAAAAGGGTAAAAGACCATATGACATTTCGTTGAATATTACCTGAAGAACATTTTTCTCATCGTCTGACAGTTCATTTTTTACCACCCGAGCTTCCTCTGTTGGACTAACACTAGAGTTAAAAATAACATATCAAGTTATGGGAAAGAAAACAAAACAAACTAAGAAAATTACAATAACTACAAGTATCCAATCCTTATTAAAAAAAAATGATTAGATTTTTAAAGATTCATACAAGGTTTCTATATGATTTGAGAACTTCAATAACCTTTTCTGGAGGCATGCTTCTAGAGTTCATTTTTGCAGCCCCTCAAAACAATTTCAAAAATAATAAAAGAAAAATGCCATTTGCCTTTCAACTAAAATTAGTTGAAATAAATAAAATGGTTTCACTTGTTACATATCTTTTTTAGTTATAATTTAATTGAAAACTTGTTATGGATTTGTTTCAAATATAGCATACTTTTAAAATCTACCATTGAAATATCTGTATCAAGAAAGAATGATTTTTTTTTTAAGTATCTATTTAGAAAAGCAACAGACATGCCTTTAAGAGATCTTGTGAATCCATTATTCATGGTTGAAATTACCCAAATTAGAACTCCTGATGATGAACCACATCAAAATGCAGTTATATAACACTAATAGTCACGATGTTGTGTTGAATTAGTAGATGATAAATCAACTTTTCTGTTCAAGATATGCTTATATGATTTTAATAGATGATTATGGGAGTTCTAAGGAACAACATCTATCTGCTACAAGTATGAGCATGTGGTTAACAAGATATTGAATTTAGCAGCAATGTTCTAAAAGGCACTAGGTACTAGTCGGGCGGCAGCTCGCTGCCTAGCGCCTAGGCAGGGGCTAAGGAAATTCCTCAGTTAATGAAGAAGAAATTCGAAATTGTTTTATCAATTTGGGGATTTTCAAATTTGATGAAATTTGGATAAATCAATCTTAAGGAATGTGTCTCTTAGTGATGGATGTGTTTTTGATGAATGAACTGAGGAAAAAAGGATGAATAATGGAGTGTTGTATTGAGAGAATTTGATTTAGAGAGAGAGAGAGAGTTGGTTTGAGGAAGCACCTAAGAAGAAGATGAATAGAGTTTTCATAGCTTCAACTTTCTCTCACATTTTTTTTTAATAAATTTAACCCCCAACTTTCAACTTTCACGGATGTTTTGGGGGGGGTAAAATAAAAATAAAAATAAAACACGTCTTCTACTGCATCGTCTTCTTCAACGCATGTTGTCTTCTTTAGTCTCGGCGCGGCGGCGTTAGCAGAAGCCGATCTGGCGCCACCGACCCAGTTGCTGCTTAATGTGGCCAATTGGCCCTAAATCACGGCGGCACCTAGGGCCGTGTTTTCGAACATTGTTTAGCAGTGATTCTCTAAGAATCATATTCAACTATTCAAGGGAATCCTCCTACATCCTGTTGGAAAATTAAGGTTTTAATGGTTTTTCAATTGATCCTCTGAATTGAGGAGGCAATGCAGCCATGAAGAAACGGCTGATTTTTTTATCTCACACCTGTGTAAGAAGTTTCCATCTTGCGATTTAAGAGAGAGAGACATTTATTAACCTTTCCTTTTCTTATGGCCTGTTATTTAATGCAATTAATCATTTAATAAAGCAGTTTCTACCAGAAACAATCAGAAAAAATCAAATTAATGTTGATAAACAGATCTTCCAAATAAGGACTGGAGGAATAAACCTCTAATTTACAATACCACACCTTCCAGAGGGAAGAAAGTCTCCAAGTGCAAACACCAAACCAAAGACCACAACAGCCGCTCCTACTCCAATCTATCACACATCAAGATGTGAATTAGAAGTGTTCATCAAGATTCAAGCCAAAGAAATCTGTCTTCGTGTGTGCATTTGAAGAAAAGCATTCACAAGAATGATTTCCGTTATTTTTCTTCTTCAGTAAAAACCACAAACAAGTACAATAATTTTACCTTGGTACCAAGTCCAATTGTTTTCTTCTCCGACTCAATTGGTGCATCATAGTCAATTGGACCAAATTCTTTAATCTCCTCTGTTTTTTTCTGCTCAAGTGCTGACCTGAGTAGTGCAAAGGTAGAATAGCCCTCATCTATAAGAAGATTTCAGTAATATGTATATATATTAAAAAAGATTCATCCAGTGTACATAAGTTACTAGTTACTACAAAAGAAAAAGTAAATATTGTTGATTGGGAAACAGTATATGGTAAAATCTTGACCATAGACAACCTAGTAAAGACTAAGACAAGTAATTTTCTGGTGAACCAGTTGTATGTGTAAGAATAATGAGGAATCAATATATCATTTATTCCTTTAATGATGTCATTTATTCCAATTTTCTCATGTAGTTCGTAAATTTTAGAATAATAAAATGAAGAGGGTGGAAAAATAAATAGAAAATTCATTCAAACATTATTTTGAAACCTTAATACATAAAAATGGAAAATGATAAACATTGGTAACAATTTGCAGATATTTTGATGGCCAAGTTTTTAACAAGCATAGACATGAAGAGTGAAACAAGTTTCACCTTCTAACTGCTGCTAGCCGTTCCTCAAAGTCGATGTCCAAGGAACTACTATTAGATTTTGAATTATATCCAGAACTTAAAATAGGCGCCTCTGCAAGGAAAGTTATCCTGGTAAGTTAATCAAGCAAAACCAACAGAGCATTGCAAGAGAAATTCTTCATTTATTGAATAAAAATTGGGTACTAAAATTCAAAAACTGATTAAACTAATTCAAAAAAGGGCATCTAACTTGAGTCTCCAAGAAAACACAAGGAAGGCCGGCCAGCCAGTCCTAAAGTTTGCAAGCAATCTGGTAAAATGTTTAAGTAAATCTAAAGTTTCTGCTCAAGCATAGAAGCACATTCAAAACACAATATGAGAGAACTCATGGTCATTATAAATGCTCTTACAGTCACAGGATAACAGCCACTCTGGTGATTATATAATTTAGAAGGGAAATAAATTACTGAAATGTAGTCAAACATGAGATACAGCTTTGAAAGTTCAAACACCTTAAACACTTCCAAATCCTAGAATATATAAATATCAACTATAAATCACCTTATAATGAGCGATTCTGATTTTATGTTTCTCGTATTGTTATTATAGCAATAATCCAAATAAATAAATAATAAACATTCTTATATCAAACTGAAAATGAACTGTGTGAGATTAAATTCCATACTTCTAATCTAACAACCTATTCAATAACCCGTGTTTTGAAAACCAGACCGGACAGGCTGAACCGGGA
Source organism: Zanthoxylum bungeanum (assembly GCA_019454045.1). Lineage (NCBI taxonomy): Eukaryota > Viridiplantae > Streptophyta > Magnoliopsida > Sapindales > Rutaceae > Zanthoxylum > Zanthoxylum bungeanum. The sequence continues at coordinate 59,378 of SKCR01034827.1, read as the reverse complement.
ACCGGCCATGACTCCGGTGATCCGGTCCAGTTTAACTACTAAAAATTGGACCTCTAAAAAACAGGTGTGTGAGAATTTGTGAAGAAAATGTCTATAAACATTTGCTTGATATAAAACTTACAATGAGAGGCCTTTATATAGGCATTATACAACTACCATATTAAATACACAACAACACAACTACCAACTACACAATTAATGCTTGGTTGAATATAATCTAACAATAAATACTAATTAACTTCTCAACTAATTCCAACACTCCCCCTCAGCTGGAGCATACATGTTGTATGCACCAAGCTTGTTACAGATGAAATCAGCACAAGAACCATAGAGAGACTAGGGTGTTTAAAGCGCTGCTGGAGAATGCACAGCAGGAACATATATGGTGACTGGTTGTTTAACGTCGTTGGAGAATGCACAACGAGAACAGATGTGGAGGTTTGGATGGTTTAACATCGCTGGAAAATGCACAGCTGAAAAGTTTAAACTATTCCAGAACAGCTCAAAACATCTAAAGAAAACTTGCCAAATCACCCCATAACAAAACCCCGAAAAAAGTCAGATGTGGAACTTGGTGCAAATAAGGGATAAGAATTAGCATTTCGTCGTCACTGATATTGTCAAGATTGCCAAAGAAGATGCGGTGCGTGAGGCTCACACATATACAGCGGTGTGTGTTCCTCACGCGCCGACTTGATCGACGACTCTAAAAGTGAGATACTAGAACCCAGAGAAAGATTGGCTCTGATACCATGTGAGAATTTGTGAAGAAAATGTCTATAAACATTTGCTTGATATAAAACTTACAATGAGAGGCCTTTATATAGGCATTATACAACTACCATATTAAATACACAACAACACAACTACCAACTACACAATTAATGCTAGGTTGAATATAATCTAATAATAAATATTAATTAGCTTTTCAACTAATTCCAACAAACAAAAAATTAAAATTTATTATTTATCATAATATTTAATTAATTAAAATTATTTTTGACGTCATACGATTTAACCGATTCAACCAGTCAAACCAGTGACCATTTAACCTTTTAGATCACCGATTCGATCCCTGGTCCGTTTTTCAAAACACTGTCAATAACTAAAATAAGGAGGGAATCAACTACTTACGAGTAGGTAGAGGGCCAGATTGTTTAGTTAATGATTTTCTGCAACAAGATAATGTTAACATCAACAACCAACCAACCAAACAAAAGCATTTTCTCACTACATACATCTTTGATGCCACTGTGCTCTATTCAGAATCAATGTTAACAAATGTGTGTATATAATGCAAAAAAAAAAAAAAAAAAAAAAAAAACCTTTTCTGTTGTGCCAGCACACTCTTCTCCTCTGTGCTCTTCTAAGTAATCAAAATTAAAAACAAACAAACAAATGGAATGAGTAGCAGTTCCTGTTGAATTATTTAGAGTGGATAGAAATGAAGGCTCGGGGCAATCGAGCATTTTATCTGCTTCGCAGGTGATTTTTAAATAAAAATAGAAATGAAGGTGGTACCTTGTCTTTATTGGGACCGAAACCGCGTCCTGGCGGCTTGGAATCAGAGCAATGAATGCTAAATGTGGCTGAAATTGCAATCATGTTTCGAGTATTAACAATTTATTCAGCTGAATTTCGAAGCCTGTGTGTGCTTTTTTTTTTTGGGTTGTGAGGAGGGAGGGATAAGATATTTGACAGCTCAGTGGGTCGGATCGCTCAGAATTTGAATCCGATTCTTCCGGCCCAATTAATAGTTATCATACATTATTAGTAGTACATTTAACAAATTATAAAAATGAGGGGAAAAAATTGGACAAATCAAAAGTTTTTTTTTTTTATGATTAATTTTAGGTATTCAAAAATTTTCTCTCAGGCAAATTCATTCATTTTAGATGATAAGAATGATAATTATATACCTTAATGAGATATTTAAAGACAAATATTATTACTTTATCGGAGTTGAATGTTCGATTAAATTTAGTTGAATGTTCGATTTAATTTAGTGTCTTAATAAGCCATATCAAAATGATGGATTTTTCAATTTGGCCTATTCAGACAAATTCGGGCAAAGGTGATTTTCTCTCCAAATTTACACTTTTAAGTATAAAAATCTGATTTTAATTTAATTTAATTTATTTATTTTTAACTTATTTATGCATAAAGTTTTGTGTTTGAATTTATGATTTAGATGTACATTTATCATTATTATTTAGATGAAAATATCATTATTGTTTATCTAAAATTTATTGCCACATATCGCAATCGTTCGCAAATATCACAAAAGACCAATCACAAATACAATGTGCCAAAGTATCATCAACGCTAGTCGAAGAAAACTAGCCTCAAATTGTTTATTTTTATTCACCCTAAGTTTGAGAGATATAGAAAATGGTCTTTTTATCCCAAATAATGATTTTACTTATTTCTTGAAATAAAGTTTTAGGTGCCCATTTCCAAAATTGAAATATATATATATATATATATAATCAGACTCCAGTTCACATCTTATAATCTACCTAAAGTTCACCTTCAGCGAAAATTATAAGATTTTTTTGTCTATCTTTATAGTTCACATGAACCTTACATGAGTCTGAGCGTGTATTTATAAGCAAAAATATAATATATATATATATATATATATATATATATATATAAATGTTTTGGTATTGTTGGGTTTAGGATCTCACATTGAGATTTTGGGTTCGAATCCAGAGAGTGCGTTTCTTGTAAAAGCCTGCGACAGTCAGAGATTTTACTTGACCCGCTTAAACCCGTAATGAGTGATTTGACGGAAGAATTTTCAACGATTCCAAATATAAATATTCTCACACACAACCATATATATATATATATATTATATATATATATATATAAGTGTCAATAAGCGTTTGACGTGCCTGCTTCACCTGTTTCCTTTTTCTTTGATTTCATTCATCAGTTTTTAGCATCTTTCGTCAAAAAAAAATCTGATTTAGTTTGTAATTTCCTTCTAGGATAAGCAATAGAATCTGATTTAGTATCTTAGATTAATCATAGATGTAAATGGAGATGATTTTTTTTATATTGTAATTACATATTGTAGAAAAATAATATCTATTTTTTAATCCTTTTTTTTAAATACACATGTTCAATTAATTCGATTCGATTCAGTTTTTTTAATTAAAAAAATATTCTAAAAGATTAACTAACAATTATTTTTGAAAAAAAAAAAAAAAAAAAAAAATTACCACTTCAGTTCGATTTTTTCGGGTACGGTTCGATTTAATTTATAATTGCTTTGAAAACATAACAACTTTAAAATAAACTACCATACATCTCCACAATTACAACTAGCATTAAAAAATCTATGGTATCTGTTAACATCTCTCACAACAATCTCTCTATCTATGACTCTACTAAGATACTTAAAAGACTGATGACAATCTCTACACATCCTCAAATTCTTAACAATTCTCAAAGGCTTACCTTTTGGAGCTCCACTCAGTAAACCAAATGCCAATGCCAACTTCTCACTGTGATACCAAAGCCCTTCCTTTTTCTCCCTTTCTCCTACATTATGCAACATCTCATCCCAAACTGGCACATACCCTAACTTCTCACACTCCTCCATCAACTCTTCTAACTTCGCGTAAATCTCCTCTGCTCTCTCGTGCTTCCTATCCGCAGCCAAGAACACATGAACTTTCCCTCCCACTTCAATCCAACTCCTCCCACCTTCTTTCTTTACTCTCCTGTCTTTCATCATCTTCCTCACTTCCGCTACTTCATCCCACCTTCCTAAACTGGATAACACATTAGCAACAATCACATATGCCGAATCATCATATTGGTTTATGTCTATTAACCTCTTGGCCATTTTCCGAGCCACATCTGCTTTCCCATGTAATGCGGAAAATGATAACAATGCCCTCCATACAGCTGCATCTGGCTCAAAAGGCATTGCCATTGCAATCCTCTCAGCATCCTCCAATCTTCCAGCTCTCCCCATTGCTGTTATCAAACACGTATAGTGTTCTAATCCCGGTTCCAAATTATAATTTACTTTCATTCTCTCAATCCACTTCTCACTTTCACTGGCCAAGCCCGCGTTACATAGAGCCGTTAAGACTGCCAAGAAGCTATATTCATCCGGAACAAAACCTCTCATTTCCAATAAATTAAAAAGCTCAAGCACTGAACTTGATCTCCTTGCTGAGCATAACCAGCCATCATAGCATTCCAAGCAACAGAATTTAACAAACTTAAATTCTCATCAAACAGCCTTCTGGCATCTGATAAAATCCCACATTTTCCATACCCATCAATCAATGCAGTCCCCACAATCACATTCTTATCTAAACCAACAACAGCAGCATGTCCATGAATGATCCTGCATTGCTCCATCGCCGCCAGCTCAGCAGCCGCACGTAACGCCCCCGACACGCAATACATCGTGGACCCCACGTCACAACTTCTCATATCAGCAAAGACGGATAAAGAATCCACAAAGCGCGAGTTCTGCGCGAACCCCACGATCATTGCTCCGTAGCACACAACGTCTCTCTCGCGAATTTCATCGAACACCTTCTTGGCATTGTCGGGAGACCGAAACCGAGAGTAGAAGTTGAGGAGAGCGGAGCCGCAGAAGGGCTTGTCGTGTAGGCAGAGTTTGAGGGAGAGAGAGTGGAGGGAGAGGCCGAAAGGGAAGGCGTTTGAAAGGGAGGAGGCGCAGGTTTTGAAGAGGGAGGCTAAAGTGCGCTGGTTGGGGAGGAATGATCGGGTGGGGTGGCGGAGCATGGAGAGGAAGATGTGGAGGGAAAGAGGGGAGTTTATGTGAGCGGAGATCAAGGCCGTCCATGAGACGATGTTGGGTGATGGGATTTGGTTGAAGAGGCGGAGGGAGTAGGCGATAAGATTTGATTTGGAGTAGTGGGTGATTAGGTTGTTGTAAGTAGAACGGTCTGTGTCCGAAGATTTTAGGGCTCTTGCGTGCAGGATTCGTGGGTCTTGGGGCTGATGGTTCATGTTAAAGCCAGCTTTGTTTTGTTTGGCGCAAGCTTTGTTTGTTCCAATGGGTAGTTCATGAAAAGTGGCACATTTGCTCACTGTTTTTTTGGTTTCGAAATCGTTATAAATCTCACGTAAAAAAATAGAATAGATAGAATTTTGATTATCTCATCTAAAAAAAATAATAATAATAATAATAATAATAAGAACTTTTGCACTATATCACCAATACACTCTTATCGAGAATAAAAATACATTTGATAAATCTAGTTTTCTATAAAAACAATAAACAAGCTCCAAATAATACAAAAAATTAGAACCCAAATAGTGAATATTCAATTTAATATTCTTAATACAAATTTCTTCAAAAAAAAAATACATGAAAAAAATTCTAAGCATTAGAAGAAGAAGAGGGATCAGTAGCATTTCTAACAGCATTCCAAATCTGAGCAAAACCCTTAAAAACATGAGGCAAAACATTTCCAATTCCATTCAAAGCAGCTCCAGAAGCAATCCCAAGACCAAAAGTCTCCACATACCCAGGCTTTGAATCAAGCTTCATGTCAACAATGGCCACTCTGTTGTTAACAACATCAATCTTTTTCAAAGATTCAGCTACCAACTTGTCCTTCTTGTTCTTGTTGTTTGATGCAATGATTCTGAAAAGCACATTTTGGAGATCTTCAATGACTTTGATTGAGGCTTGTTCTGGGTCTAGACCTTGGGTTTTGTAGTGGGAAATTAGTTCTTGTGGTGATGGGACTTTTTTCTTTTGGGTTGTTTTGGGTTTTCCATTTGGGGTTTGTTGTGGGAGTGGGAGAGAGTTTGGGGTTGGTGGTTTTTCCATTTTTAGGGTTTCTTGTTTTCAAAACCCTAGAAAAATTGAGTGTTTTGGAGGAGATAAGATGATTGAATTGCAGAAAGAGAGACTGTTTTATTTTTACTAATGGTTAACATTTGGGCCTTTGTTGGAAAACATTGCTAAGGCCCAAATTTCATTGGAGCCATTGTGATTATTTTAAACTAATACTATGACGTGGCAATATGATCACCACACGATTACACAATACGGACGGATTTTTTTCGTATTTATTAGGTAATAAAAATTGACAATTAATAATATTATCGTATTCCTGATATATCACCTCAACGTATTTATCTATTTATAACACAAATCATATTCGTATAATCGTATCAACAAGACCCAATTACTTATTTATGATATTATAATTATCCGTTTATTCATTTATGAAACTAATAATATTTACACAAGCATAACTAAGTGATACAACATTGCATACTTTATCTCAAATAATACCTTTTACATTTCATTGAATCTACTTAAATATTGGTCCAAAATTAATAAGTACCTAGATGAGGGAAGCTCTGGTAATTAGATCATATCATCATTATTAAAATTAAAAATAAAAATTTGAAAGCACTGAACTCTAAAATACATCAAAATACCACATCTCTTTATGATTCAGTACAAGTAAAAGAAAAATTTTGTATGGACTAACATAATCAGGCACCCCTGATATACATCAAAATACCTAGCCTATAGTTGCAAAATATCTTTGGATTTTAAGGATAATGGGTGCTTCTATGTATCAGACAACTCTCACAGGAAAATGGGAGCCATGACAAGTGTTATAGTCGCGAGCATTTTGATGAGGACGTGAAGCGAAGGTCCCGCTGTGTCCTTGAATGGGTCTCCCACACTGCAAATGAAGAAGATATCAGACAGTTACTTCGGAGAATTCGGAGATGATCTATAGGTAGCGAAATTAGTGAATTGTGCCAAGAGATTGATGAACAACCAGAATGTGAGATCTGAGAAAGCGATTCTAAACAAGACTTGGCAATAACTAAGGTTATACTAAAATCCTTCTTTCTAGTCTCAAAAAATGAAAGAGGAGAGAGAGTCGGGATGTAAATCGAGAAGACTTACGTGTCTCCAGTGACCGCTGCCTTATGAGTATCACTACCTTTGCCTCCAAGGGCCCCAGTCTCTATGAACTTCTTTGCATTATCCCATGCACCTCCTGCTGTGTTCAGGAAAAGAGCCATAAGAATACCCGAGACCGTTGCGAACATCAGTAAAGCAGCCACAACTTTAGCCCCAAGTAGAGGTTGCCCTGTATAGTATCCTAAAATCCGGAAAATGAAACCTGTAGAGAAATACAAACAACGTTTAAGACACCCTTCATTACCTATCTTAAGGTTTTTTTTTTTTTTTTAAAACGTTGGAAACCCTGCCGCCAAACCACCCGACCCGGGCTTAAGCGGAGCATGTAAACTTAAGTATGCAGGACATGCCCAACAGAATCTCGGAAAGCATTAACTACTGTCTACTGCAATCAAAGTCGAAAGGAAAGACAAAGAGGGTAAATCAATGTGTTAAGTCATTCTTTTCAACATCCGATCCTAAACCCAACTACATTAACAAATCCAAGGAATAGAAAACGAAATGTTCAACAGATGACTATTTTATACAACATCCCACAATATAATTTTCTCAGTCATTCTACCATGCAAGCGTCATGAGGACATACAAGATGGTACATGTACTGTCTCGTCCGTCCAAATATTGTTCGAGATAGTACATATACCGTCTCACATGTCTGCATGAAAATTTCATGCGGACACCCGCATAGTAGAATGACTATTATTTTCTTTATCTCATGAAATTTATAACTGTTTTCTTTGAAGTTGTTCCCCATCATCATCTTTACTCAGTTATGGTTTTTTACTATTTCCTTGGTGATCCTTTCGGAAACAGTTGTATTTCTTCTATTGCATCTACAAGGAAGTTGTATATCCTAATCCCCAACAGTTAAATAATATTAAATGATGATCAAGAAAAGAACAGTAAAATAACAACGATCCACAATCACCATCAATGCCTCTGCTGACAGCACTTATGATACAGCAGAGGACAATTGAAAAAACAGAATGGATAACTCACCAATCGCTATTGGTGATATGATAGCCAAGGCACCAGGTTTTATCATCTCCCGCAAAGATGCAGATGCTACAATTGCGACACAGCGACCATAATCTGGCTTCTCCTTGTACTCCTACAGTGTGCAAATGAAAAGTGTCATCAGCCAGTTCAGAGTCAGACTACAACAAAGAAAATATTAGAGAAAACCGTACTCACCATGATACCAGGCCTCTCAATGAACTGTCTTCTTACTTCATTAACAACCTCCTGAGCAGTTCTGCCAACTGCAGAGCAAGCCCATGCACTAAATAAGAAAATAAGCATGGACCCCAACAGCCCACCAACGAAAACTTCTGGAATGGCAATATCCACCTGAAAGTCAATTAAATGCAGGAAGTAAGGCAAGGAACCCTAAAAATTTTAGAGGAGCCAATCAATTTAAGGGAAAGTACAGTTGCCTACCTGTTTAAAAGGTACTTGTGCAAATGTGGCAACTTCATCCATATAAGCACTGAACAGAAGAAAAGATGCAAGTGCCGCGGAACCAATGGCAAACCCTTTCGTTGAAGCTTTTGTGGTATTTCCAACAGCATCAAGAACATCAGTGATCTCCCGAACACTTTCAGGCTGTACAAGACATGTTTATTAACACATAATGACCCAAAAAGGTGAAAAAAACACAAAAATGTAATTCAAGGATTACCTGCTGACTCATCTCTACAATTCCACCAGCGTTATCAGCTATTGGGCCAAACATATCCATAGTTAGAACATAGGCAGCAGAGCTAAGCATTCCCATTGTTGCTACAGCTGTGCCAAACAATCCACCAATTGGGTTGCCAGATTCATCCACCAGTCCAGAGGTTTGACCCAGCCAATAGGCTGACACAATTGCCACACTGATGACAAGAACAGGAAGAGCTGTTGATTCCAGGCCCAAACTGACTCCTGCAATAATGTTAGTCCCATGACCCGTAGAGCTCGCAAGAGCTAATCTGCGCACAGGCTCGTGCTTGTAATCAGTGTAGTACTGGGTGATCCAGACAAAAACATATGCTGTGATGATACCAACCAGCCCACATAAAGCAAAGTTCAACCATGCAGAAGGTGCTTGTTCCGAATAAAGTAACCAGCGGGTAGACTGTAATCCAAACACCAACAAGACAAAAAAATCAGAACTCAAACAAATCATAACCAGAATAGTGGCTTCCCATACTTGTCAATCCATATCAAGGCAAAGCCAATGTACTTGTGAGGTGGAAGACGATAAGATTAGGAATCAGTGAAAATCAGAAGATATATTACCGCACCAAATGTCAGAACAGCAAGTACTATTGTAACAGAGTATCCTTTCTGAAGAATTGCCATTGGATCCTCAATAGGGGCCTTCACACTAGGATCACGTGAGCTCCTAATTGAAAGTATTCCAATTGATGAGACAACCAGATCAAAAGAGTGCACAACAAGGGGAAACAAGATGAAGCCAGATGGATCTGCATGAACATAGAACGACATAGTGAGTCAACTAAAGAAACAGATAACTTGTTTGAACAGAAACATTAATCCATTTGAGGGGCAGATAAATAATTAAATAATGCATGGATGCAGCTTACCTGACAACTCATACAACAATTAAGAGGCAATAATCCTAATTTACCTACATGCTGATCTAGAACCACATTTGCTGCTCACCATACAACAGTTTCATAATTAAATGAATAACCCACAGCAGAAACACATTAACGAGATCATATCATGCACTCCATTTGGGAAAAACAATCTTGCAATAGAGAATGTAAGTCAGAGAGAGATTGTGTGTGACTGATTTGTGTGCATACATTAACACAAGACACAAACAGATAATAGTATGAATATCCAAACAACCGTAAAGTAAAACACATTTTAATAGTAGGGAAACTTTTATTCACCTTCAATTTTACAACGTTGAGCCATTGTTCCCCCAAGTATCATAGCACTTATTATTTCAGCTGCAATGCTTTCAAAAAGATCAGCACCCCGTGCAGCACAATCACCCACATTGTCTCCAACCTTCAAGTGCAATAAATTCATTCAAACTAAAGATTAGTTTTCAATTACTAAACCAAACCAATGAATCAACATGATACAGAAGTTTTAAAAAATAGTAATAAAAAAAAATATTAAAAAAATGTTTCTATAGAGTTTTTATTTTGAAGTTTCTTTATGTTAGCAAGATTAAACCATTTGAAACATTGGATAAAATGGTACGGAGATGCATCATGCATGCATGCAGATGCACAGCCATACCACTTAAACAAGATGAAACAACACAACAACAATTCTCAGCTTCTTGAGCAGCCTCAAGGGTAAATTTTGAATGAATAGATCAGAGTTAAATTCATAGAAAGGGGAAGCTGAATATTTGTATCTATCAGAAAGAAAACCCTGCTATAAAGGGAAGCATAAGTTAGCAAGCCCATTGAACACCAAACATATAGAAATATAGAAGAGTTTGAACAAGTCTGCAAAACCATAAAGTCAACAAGCCCCTAAATCAAAAGATTCCATGTGGATTGTGGACAAAAGGGAACTTCTAAAACACGTTATTCTGGCCACGACAAAACATCAAACAATAACAAATTCATGCAACTCTGAACCTCATTTGAAGCATCCATGAGAGAGTATAAAATTCAATTAATTGATCATAAAATGGGGATCATATTTGTTACTATACAAAAGCAAATACGTAAGCTTGAAAGGCATTGTCGTAAGCACATGCATTATGGCCAGCTTAGAATTTTTGTTGGTGTTGTGCAGTGGTAGCTAGTGCCATGGGTTTAAAATGCTTTATTTAAGCTTTCCCATGGCCTTAAAAACAATGCAATATGGAGTGAAAGTGTGTCAATTTCTTATATCCTCATAATGTTAAATAGGACCATAGACAAAAATTCAATGCTAAACAAAAAGCAGCAGTTGCAAATAAAGGCTATTCAACAAGGATGGCAAAAAAGGTGAATGAAAGTTACCAAATACCTTTAGGGGGAATGCCTAAGACAATGGAATTTTGGAATCTTGTGGTTGAAAAGATCCAGAATAGACTTCAAGGTTGGAAAAATGCTTTTTATCTAAGGGTGGAAAACTAACTCTCATTCAATTTGTTCTAGATAGCATCCCTATGTTTTATCTTTCGGTTTTCAAGATTCTTTGTAAGGTGGCAGATTATATTGAAGCTATGATGAGAGATTTTTTATGGGAAGGTTTCGACGGGAAAAGGAAAGTTCACTTGGTGAACTGGAAAACAGTAACAAAGGGGGAAGAGTATGGGGGCTTAGGGATAGGTAATGTTAAATTAAGAAATATTGCTTTGTTAGGAAAATGGTTGTGGAGGTTTGTGTTTGAGAAAGAAATCATTTGGCATAGAGTGATAAAGGGTATTCATGGGGTTGAAAATAATTTGAGAATTCCAAAAATGGTAGATAAGAGGTTTGGGAGAAGCCCATGGAAATACATAGTTCTTGGCCTGATTTTAGATTAAATATTAAGATAAATGTTGGTGATGGAAGACTTGTTAGGTTTTGGGAGGATATAAGATTATTAGAGAGAGAGAAGTTTATGTTGAGAGCAGAAGATAGGGGAAGGAAAACCATGGCGCTTGGGATTTAGATTTGAGAAGAAATTTGAAGGAAAAAAAGAGTTCAGAATCTATTGAGTTGTTAGATATAATTGATGATGTTTTGCTGATAGAAGGGAAGGAGGATAGCTGGTATTGGATAGAAGATCAGTCTGTTTTTCTTGCAAGTCTTATTTTCATAAGATATTAAAGTGGGAGTCAGTCTCGAGTTTCACCGCTGGAAAGCTCATATGGAAAAGTAAATCACCTTCAAAAGTTAAATTTCTGGCATGGCTTGTAGATCTCAATAAAGTAATTACCATGGACAATTTTAAAAAAAGGTGGCCAGGAAATGCTTTGAATCCACAAACTGATCATTTATTCATTCATTGTTTTTATACTAAGGAAGTATGGTGCAGATTGTTGAAGGAGGTTGGTTTTCTATGAGGTATGGCCTGGAAATTGTAAAGATTTGTTTGAGCAGTTTTTGTTTCCTTTTAAAGGAAGTAAGAAAGTCAAGCTTCTATTTAGGTGTGGGATCATGGCTTTATTTTGGGAAGTTTGAGCTAAGAGGAACAGAAGGATTTTTGAAGATTAAAAGGGTGCAGAAAGTTTTGAGTTGTGGGATAAAGTTCAGTTGGGCTTCGTTTTGGGATGAATTTAGTGGAATTCCTTTATCTACCATTAATAGAAATTGATTAAGTGTTGTTAAATAGATTCATTTTTTAGTTTTTTTGAGTTGTTCAGTCTTTGTATTGTTTAATTGCAAGATAAGTGGATTTCTTATCTACTTTTGTGTAATGTTTCTGTTATTTCTTAATAAAGTTCATGTTTCCTATTAAAAAAAAAATTTACCAAATCTGCAATGACGGCAGGATTTCGAGGATCATCTTCAGGTATACCCTGCTCCACTTTCCCAACAAGATCTGCCCCAACATCAGCTGCTTTTGTGTATATTCCACCACCCAACTGAGCAAACAGTGCAACAAATGAAGCCCCAAAACCGTACCCCACGAGGAGAAGAGGCACTAGAAAAGAATGAGAAACAAATCAAGTAAAGAATAGACTCAAAATAGTAAATGCCAAGTCTACAAAAGAAAATTAACCACAATTGCGGTTACATCAGCATGGAAAAGAGAAGTGTAATTGAAAGAGAGAGACATTACTAGTGTTATATGAACTCAATCTTACAAACATTTGCACTTCAGCATTAAAAAATCAAATGTATAACTCGCATGTTAAATCACTTCCAGATGCAGTAAGAGCATAAGCACAGATTGGTTTACTTCACTAGTTGGAGGTGCGCGGACAACAAACTAGTTAAACCATTGCGTAGAAGGATCTGCAACTTACTTACAATTGGCAACTAGTCCGCCAGTAAAAAGGCTAATCAAACCAACTTCATTTATATCATACAAGGAAAGGAAAAAAAAAAGTTGTTAACTAACTCAAAATCCTATTCCTTATTTACTTTAGTATATTGCTCAAAAGTACATATATTTTTCACCCCCATAAACTAGCCAATTAACAATGCCCTTCTTGAAATTCCTACAAAAAGCAATATATCAACAAGGCCGTTCCTAATAACCTAAAGCAAATAATCAACAATATTTCGATGATAGCAAATTATAATCATTATACATGTATCAATATAAAGCTCATACAAAAGCAATATTCATCACACAGCCAAGTCCGCAAGATTATCACCTAGCATAGATAAAGGCATAACAACAAATTCCTAGTTTAAAGCACATAACAATACAAAACCACAACCTTTATTCACAATTCCTGTTAATGCGGTTATTTTCCAAAACAATAAATAGCAGTAAAGGGGAAATTGACACCTACAATCAGTAACCTGCATTGAACCCGGCGTATCCACCCCCAACCAAACATAAAATGTGGAATAAAGGATGGCTATACCAATTACAGCCATACCGACAACCACAAGGGCAGAGAAACCACCAGCACGAACAGCTATCTGAAAATTATATTCGCAGGTTAAGATATGGATCTGCAACTTTTTAGAAACAACATACTATAAAGGAATTAAGGAAACAACCTGCAATGCCTCTCTCGCAGACCGCCTAGCAGCACTGGACACTCGAACATTTGCACGAACTGACACCCACATCCCAACATACCCTGCAATTCCTGAACATACAGCCCCCAAAAGGAATGCAGCAACAGTAATATAGGCAGAAGTTGATCTGCATCAGCCAGTAAACCAAGAGCATTGATCATTTAGCAAGACCACATAAGTAGAAAAGCTAGGCAATAAGTAAATTAATTACTCATAATACATGTTGAGATTATCATCACCTCCCAATGCCAGAAGCTTCTTGTTGAGGAGTTGTTCTGCGAAACAGGTAAATGCTAAAAATCACCAGTGCAAGCAAACATGCCATCTTGGAGATAGTCCCATATTGGGTCCTGAAGAAGCCTTCAGCCCCATCCCGTATTGCATCTGATATCTAGAAAATAACATAATAAGCTCAGGACAAGAATAAAATGACTTTCAATAGGTGGAAAAAATCAGTTTAAAAGTTAAGCACAAATAAAGGATAATTGTTATGCATATAAAATCTAAAGTAAGAGCGAAAAACATAATTTTTAGTATGCATTCAAGTTATTCAATTCAGTGTCCAGAATCAATACATTCAAAAACTAGTTTCCATAAAAAGGATATAATAACTATTATAACTCCTCAAAAAAAAACTATAATGAGTTAAACGCAAGATGAAAAATTGTACCTGAGCCATCTCAGGAGGTCCCTCATCCTTTGAGAGTACCCACTTACAAAGATATATTGAAAAGATGAAGGTAAGAATGCAAATCGAGAAGACAAACACTATAATCGGAGAAGTGCTTGCTCCAATGTAAAAGATCACCCCAAAACACAACAACAGGAGTACAAAAAGAACACGGACATTTATCCGCATAAGGATCCGGAAAATCTGCATGCAAGAAAATTATAGAGTCCACATGAGAAGGCTAACCAAAAAAGTCATACATATGCAAGCTACAAGTGATGAAAGGACAAAAAATACAAAATAAGCAAGAAGACCATTCAATTACCAATTTACCATTGACTTAATTATTGAACGTGAACACCATAAAAGCACTCACAAACTAAAGCAAAATTTACTTTGATCTCAAAATCCACTAATATTATCATATTCATGTATACACATATAAATTATACTTTTCCACCTTAAAGATGGTGAGAATTTTAGGAGTTTATTATATATAGCAAATGTTCCCTCATTCAAATAAATCATTTTCCTTGAATAGTGCCCCAAAGTTCAAATGTTATAACATGTACACAATTAACAATCACTCCCCGTTTTGCAGCACTTTCTATTTTCAGGGAAAATTAAAATCTTATACTCTGACCTTTTTGCTATTTTTAAAAGGGTGATATATCCCATAAATAGTTCCTATAGCTATTCTGGGCATGCAACAGAAGATGAAATGTAAGAAATTTCTACAAGACTTGACAAATGCACAAATGCTATACTCGTGCTTGCTTACCAAAGGAATATAAGGTTTACTGCGCATGTTGGGGAATGTCCTCGGCCGTTCCATGAAAGGCCCTAAACCACCCTTCTCCATATCATCATCCATCATCATTGTGTTTGACAAATTCACTCTCTGTGCCGTTTCGGGGCCAACTCACCCCTTCAACTCAAATAAAACTCTAAAAAAAATTCTCAATTAATCAGGTTTTGAAAATATTATCACTATCACTTCCTGGAAGAAAAAAAAATCAAATCACCATAATTGCACTAAATGAACCGTAAAATTCAAAATTATAATTAAAAAATGAACAAGATAAGTAACACCGAGAAACGAACAGCTGTAACAAGTCCTCATTTGCGACGTTTTAATAGCAATCAAACAAAGCATAACAAAATGCAAGATCTAAAACTCATAACCCTAAATTAAATGCATTTACACTCAATTGAAGTTTGAAAAAATGAGCATTGCATCTCATCACATACTTACAAATTGTTCTATCTATAAGCAGAATCTCACAAATTAACACCCAAAAAAAAACATCAAATAAAAACCAAATGCCAATAAATCAAATCACATTAATTGCACCAAATGAACCAAAATACTCAAAATTAATTATAATAAAAAATTGAACAAGATAAGTAACACCGAGAAACGAACAACTGTAACCAGTCTTCATTTGCGACATTTTAATATCAATAAAACAGATCATAACAAAATGCAAGATCTAACACTCAAAACCCTAAATTAAATGCATTTACGCTCTACGTGCAGAATCACCGTTGCATCTGATATCATACCTACAAATTGTTCGATCTATGAGCAGAATCTCACAAATTATGAAGAGATAGAAGAATATTATTACCTCTGGAAATGGAATCCTGAAAAACGCAAGACGATCGAAACTTGTTCGATCTTAAACAGCTCTCTCGTTTTTTATTTAATTTTTTTTTTTTTTGGAGGATTTTTCAAGAGAGAGAGAAATTATATTTCATGAGCCAGATTTATTATTATTTTTGCTGTTACTAGTGTTATTATTTTTCCTTTTTTTGTTTGGATATTGATTTTTTTAATTAAAAACTTGACATGTCAGCTGGCCAATAGGATTGTGCCACAGTGCCATGTCATGAGTTGGAGAAATGTGAAAGAATTTCGCAAAAACATGACATGATATGTTTATAATATATTTGAAATTAATTGATAATAATTAAATAAGAAAATTATTGACGGATATTAAACAGATAAATTGAATCAATCTCATATAAACTTTTATCTAGAAAAAGACTTAATTCTACTCCTGCTCTAAATTATTTGGCAAAGCAAGTGGTTTCATAATTTAATCAAATAATTTTGGTATTTAAATTTGAACAAGTTGAGGTCCCAAAGTTTTTCTCCACAAGTTGACTTGGAAACATGGTACTTGAGGAATAAAAGACTTTTTTTTTTTTTTAAATTCATAATGTGATTATTTATTTTAATTTTATATTAATAATCTGTTTTGGGAATGTTTAATATTAAAGTTATTTGAAATTTTTTTGTTAATAGGTTGAAGAATTTTAGTTAGGTATCACTTTGAGAGTAAGAAATTTTGATAAGAGCAGATGTTTATCCTATGCTTTTTTAGATTATAAATTTTAATTTTATCATTTTTTCAATTAAAATGTATACAAATAACGGATAAAATCAACCTATAAATTATTGGCAGAGTTATATAATATAAGTTAAATATTTTTAAATCTCATGATCGTGTCACGTGTCGATTCACTATTAAATTATAAAATTAAATTAATAAATCTATTAAATACAAAACTTATTACAATAAAAATACATATTATAATTTTATAAGAACTCTATTATAATCAGAAAATGTATTATATTAAAATAAGAAATACTATTAAATTGTTAAATTAAATTAATAAATATATTAAATAAAAAAACTATTATAATAAAAATGTATAATAAGGAAACATATTACACTATCCTAATAAAAAAAGAAACACTACTAAATTGTAAAATTAAAATAATAAATCTAAAAATAAAAATTATATTATAAAAAAAATATATTATATTATTCGATAACTTTTTGAATAATATCACAGATAATCCGGGTATATAAATATATGTGTGTAAGTTAAATATTTTAAAATTTATCACCGCATCATATGGTATCTAATCTATGTAATTATTATTTTTAATTAAATTATAAATTAAAATATCTCTAATATTATTTTTATTATTAAATTATAAGATTAAAATAAAAATTTATTACAATATAAAAATATAATCTCCTAAAAAAATAAGAAACATAATACTTTAATTAATTAATATTGTAGTTTATTATTTTTTAAAATTAAAATGATAAACTATTAAAATAAGAAATCTATTACAATAAGAAAATATATCATAATCTTTCATTAAAATAAATAATATACATGGCACCTAATCTCTATAACTTTTTTTTATTAATTTATAAAATTAAAATAATAAATTATTAGAATAAGAAACATATTATAATATAAAAATAGAATTTCATATTTATTAATAAATTATAAAATTAAAATATTTATTTTATTAAATTATAAAATTAAATTAAGAATTCTATTACAATATAAAAACATAATCTCTTTTAAAATAATAAACCTATTAATTTAATTAATTAATATCGTAGTTTATTATTTTTAAATTATAAAATTAAAATGATAAACTATTAAAATATGAAATCTATTATACTAAGAAAATATATTATAATCTCCTATTAAAATTAAAATATATATGTGGCACCTAATATATAATTAAATTATAAAATTAAAATAATAAATTAATTAAATACGGAATCTATCGCAATATTAAAATAAAATATCATATTTAAAATTAAATTATATAATTTTAATAATTTTTTGTATTATTAAATTGTAAATTAAAATAATAAATTATTTAAATAATAGACATATCCCAATATAAAACATAATTTCTTATTAAAATAAGAAAACTAAATAGTATCTGCTCATAAAACATAGTCATTTTTTTTATTTCGGGTATATTGTTGATTATTATTTGTTACTTTATTTAAAATTATTTTTATAATTTTTTTATGATCTTTTTATTATTTGTTGTGCTTCGGGATACAGACTTTGACTATTAATTATTACAAAGTTAATCCGGACGTCCCCATTGGGTATAACTTGGTGGTGTAAGGCTCATAATCTAACATTCAGCTCATGGGTTTGAATCCAGATAGTGCTTTTCTTATAAGAGTCTATGACAGTTGTGAGTTTTATTTGCTCTGCTTAAGCCTGTAAGGGGTGAATTGACGGCGGGGTTTCTAATGATTCAAAAAAGATAGAGTTATCCTGGACTTTAAATTATTTTATGAACTTTTATTATTTGTTGTGCTTCAGCATGCGGACCCTAACTATTAGTTTTTGCAAAGTGAATCTGGATTTGTCAATATTTGAAGTTAGATAAGAAAATTAAAACTTAAATTGAATAAATTACATTAAGAAAATTAAAACTTAAATTGAATAAATTACATTAAATTTCATCGAAATTCATCCGAAATAAAATTAAACAAGTCAAAAGTTATTTATAGTTTGGGATATGATTTAAAATGAGAGATTAAGATGATAGAAAAACTCTAATGTGAATAATAAATATTATTTGATAATTGAGTGACAAACGAACAATATATATACATTAAATGTAAATAAATCAAATTGTCTCATTTAAATTATATAATCGATGAAATCTGAAATATTTAAAGATTAATACCTAAAATAACACTATGTTTTTTGTATGATATGAAATTATAGTTTAAAATATATTTGACATGCACAATGTGCGGGCAATGTGCTAGTCAATATATATAGAAAAGTTAAACATTTTTAAATATTCTCATCGAGTCACGTGACGACTTCATATTAAAGTTATAAAATTAAGTTAATAAATTTATTAAATAAAAATCATATTACAAACATTTGTAAGCATCCTCATCGCGACACGTAGCGCATTCATATTAAAGTTATAAAATTAAATTAATAAATATATTAAATACAAATTATAATACAATAAAAATACATATTATAATTTTATATTAATTATATTAATATTTACAATCAATTTTGTATTAAATAAAAAACACGTTACAATAAAAATATAAGTTATGATTTTATAATAACTATATTATAATAAAAAAAAATATTATATTTTCCGATTAATTTTTAAATAATATCACAGATAATTCGGCAAAGAATATATATATCACGTCATGTGGCAGATTCATATTAAAATTAAATTAATAAATTGATTAAATACAAAAAAATATATTATAATAACAAATATATTATAATTTTATTATAATTATATTATAATAAGAAAACATATTAAAATATCTTATTAAAATAAAAATAAGAAAACACAAACACAATATCTCTAATGAGTGATTTGTATGGTACATTTTTTCTTTAGCCATTATAAGCTATGGTTAATTATCACTCCACTTCCCACATAACACACAATAATAATTAAAAATAATAAAATGAAACCTTTAATTTCTTGATAGGGAATTTAAACCAAAAAAAAAAAAAAAAACATGTATTGATTCTATCAATTGTGTATGATATAACCTTCTACAATATGGCTGGATGAAACATCTGTACTTATCTTATGAGTTGATCAATTTTATTTTATTTTATTGAAAAAATGAATTACAACTCTTTAAAAAAAAATATTATATTTTTTTTTTGAAATCATTGGAAACCCCGCCACCAAACCACCCATTCTGGGCCGCGGCGCAGGTAAAACCCCCGGCTGCCCCAGGCTCTTACAAGAAGTTGCACCCCCTGGATTCGAACCCAGAACCTCAAGGTGAGATTCTGCACCCTTCACCACCAAGCCACACCCCCTTAGGAAAAAAAAAATATATTATTTTAGTTAAGGTATATATTGATGAGATGTCATGTCATAGTTGTTTTCTAATTTTATTTTATTTTATTTAGGTTAAATATTTTGCAAAATATCATTACTTACCATTCCTTTTACACATGACATGTTGTTATCTTGATTAATATGAGTGAAAATGACATATACATCCCTAATATTTTGTATAATAGATAAACACACTATTTTAGTTTCGAAAATAAATATTTACACCCCAAAATTTAGTAAAAATATCCATACACCCCAAAGTTTTGTAAAAAAGACAGATACACACCTAAATTTCATTAAAGTGACATTTTTTAGAATTGAGAGGAAAGGGCGACAACCGTAAATATTTTAATTTAACAACATAATTTATATTTTTAATTTTTTAATATATGGAACGAAATTTTGAGAATGTAATTGTCATTCTTACAAAAATTTTGGGGTTTACCAAATTTGGGAGTGCAAATGTTCATTTTCAAAAACAAATGAGTGTGTTTGTCTATTTTATAAAATTTCGAGGATATATATCTCTTTTTCTCTGATATGAAAGTTAATATTCATTTTTAGTAGATCTTTTGAACCACTCCATTAATTTTTTTAAAAAATAGGTCATATGATTTTATTTTATTTGTAATTTTATTAAGGTGAATTAACTAGCATCTGTAAATTAAAAAGTACTATGTGCATCTTTTTATTTGAGATAAATTGAAAAATAATTGTTTTTCCATAGAATTAAGTGAGAAATGTAATAACAAAATAATACTATTTTCTCACTTGAACAAGGGCAAACAAGACCTTTCACTGTTTTTCAAAGTAAATAAGAGTAAACAAAAACTCTTTTTACATGAATCTATATTGATCAAGTCTTGCAGTAGCCTCTAAAATGAATGTTGGGTGTTTTTTTTTTTGGCAAGTTATACAACATAATCGGAAATATTATAGTAGAGGTGGTAATTCGTGTATCTTGTCGTGTTAATTTTAAACAAATACATATATGATTAGACATGATAATTGAGATGTATCATCTCGAATTCTTATCGATTTTTAAATCGGGACAAAAAATCATCACAGATTCCAAACCAAACTCGAGATCTCAAATACCGAATCGAATGGTTCGAAATCTCAAAACTTGATTGAAATTCAAGATATTTTAGGCTAAAATTCAAAATTCAACATTTTTTTTTATTCCAAATCCCTCCAATTTATTTGAATATGAACAAAATTTATCTCAAATCCCTACTAATTTTTTTTTTAGAATAATTTTCCGTGCTAAATCTTGATTGGGATTTGGAATTGTTATACGTTTAATAACCATATTAATATCTTTGAACATGAATACAACTTGTTTAGTAAAAGTCAACACAATGTGATTAGACGGTTAATAAAATGATCAATTTTATTTCTGACACGATTATCCATTTATGACACGATTATCCATTTATGACAGGACTATTCAATTATAACACGATAAATTTATAAACGGGTCATGAAGAGATAAATATGTTAATATGAGATGTCGATCTAAAACTAAAAAATTCGTGTCTTATATATATCTTGTAATCGTATCATTACCTATATCATTGATTTAGTGGGGACTATTGTTTGGGGGAAAAACGATGGGCCATTTTGAAAGAGATAAATTAAGGGTTTGTTTGTTATTGTGGTGAGATGATAAAATTGTATTTGAATCAAAATATAATTTTTAAGTGTTTTGTTAATGACGAGAAATTGCGATTATTAATCGTGATTCCTTTCAAAATTTGAGTTTTGCAAAAACTAAAAATTTTAGTTTTTCCCTACCATCAAAATATTAAAAAACGCGTCACAATTATTTTTTAACATAAATCAAAATTTCATAACACCGTTTATGAACCATTGTTTATTCACCATATTTTTCTAATCGAAATAATCAAATAGAGCTTAAGTGAGAATTGTAATAACAAAATAATACTATTTTCTCACTTGAACAAGGGCAAACAAGATATTTCTCTGTTTTTTAAAGTAAAAAAGAGTAAACAAAAACTCTTATTCTCTATTACATGAATTTATATTGATCAAGTCTTGCAATAGCCGAACACACTAATTTTCTTTCTTTGAAATCCTTTTCTTAGTAAAAGGCTTTAGAATGGAAGCTTTTTATCGAGCCTTCTTGCCTCGTTTTCTATCATTGTGTTTTCACTAGTGGTTATCTTTCTTCTATTTCGGAGGTCAGTTGCGGGGGTATTGAAAAGCTGGTGATATGGATACAGAGGATTTGGTAAGGAAATGTAAGCAAATCTCACTGCGAGAGGATACGGAAGACAAAGTAGTTTTTATGGAAAAGATGAGGGAGACGGGAGAAAGAATTGTGGCTGGATGTTTAGTGGGGAAAATTCTTCTTGCTAGAGGAATTAATAGAGAGGGGCTCAAAGCTGCTATGGCACAGGCCTGGAATACATTAAAGGAAGTCAAAATAGAGAGTTTGGGGGGGGGGGGAATGAATAGGAAAGTTACAGAAGAGATGAATGTGTCATTGGACAGACCTTTCTCGGAGGAGGAGATCACAAGTGCGTTAACCCAGATGTGTCCTACAAAAGCTCCTAGACCAGATGGACTCCCAGCAGCTTTTTACCAAAAACATTGGGCAGAAGTTAAGCAAAGTGTGCTCCATACGTGCCTGCATATTCTGAATCAGAAAGGTGATATCTCAGCTCTTAATCACACATACTTAGTTCTCATCTCAAAGGTAGAAAAACCGACAAGAGAGGGGGATTTTAGACCTATAAGCTTGTGTAATGTGATTTATAGACTTATTGCGAAGACAATAACTAATAGGCTAAAGACTTTATTACACTTGCTGATTGCCCCCAATCAAAGTGATTTTGTCCCACAAAGGCTTATTACCGATAATGTTATAATTGGGTATGAATGCTTGCACAAAATCAGAACTGCAAAGGGAAAGAGACAGGGCTTGGTGGCGTTAAAGATGGATATTAGCAAGGCCTATGATATGGTGGAGTGGGGTTTCTTGAGGGAAGTGACCGGCGTAAACACACACGTATAACGCAAGCGCACGTATCGTTCAAGTAGTATAAAAATATCGATCCCACGAGGACTTAATTCCTACTGTTGTTATTAATTGTTGAATCTATTTATTTACAAATATCTAATTAAATGGAGAAGAGAATGATTGTTTGATTGGTTGAATGTGGTTTTACAAAATAAATAAATAAATAAAAAGACAAAAGAAAATACTAAGGAAAATAACAAAGGACACAAAGATCTAGGGTCGTGAATAATTCTAATATCATTTAAAAGATGAAGTGGTTATTTTATATTTGTGTAATAAATCAGTTACTAACCTGGAACACTAAATTATGCAAAAGCCTCTGTCGATGGTCAGACGCAAATACCCAGTTTAACCCAATTGAACCATATGTCTATGTCAACCAAATTATCTGGATTCATTAAGTTTAAGTTCCAATTATGGCTACCCCCGCCCGACAGGTATATTCCTATCCTGTAAGGAAATATATTAAAGGGTTATCTATCCTCAAGGAAGATCGTGAGCTATTAAATCTAAGGCTGAAACCTAAAATCCCTATGTCTAGTTCATTTTAGATTTACCACATCAATCTTATTGGTGATCAGACAACAAGAAGCATTAAGCTTAAGACTTAATAAGTAAACCTTTAAATTACCCAAACTATAAAATAACCCCTTATAAACCGGTGATATTAGAATTCATCACACCTCAGATAACTAACACATAACTAGGGCTAGTAACAACTTAAAAGTAAAAGACATAAAGTAAAAATACTGAAAAGTAAAAGACATAAAGTAAAACTGAAAAGTAAAATAAAATAAAATGCTAAGGTAAAATGAATTACTTTTACTACTACTAATTTAGATATCTCCCATAAAATAATATATAAACTTGTGATAATAATACCAACCGACCATATAGGCGGTATCCTGATTAAGTCAAATTAAGTCCAACCAGCCATAAAGGCGGAATCAAAATTAAATTACCAACCGACCAATCTGGCGGTATCCTTTTTAAGTCAATATTTTAAATAGTGAATATATTATTTTTAAGGGAGATTAATCTGAATAGTAACCGTAAAAGAATTACCTTTCACCATAGCTGGAGAAGTTACCTCCTCATGGTAAATAGTAAAAACTGTAAAAAGTAAAAATTAAAAATTAAATTACTATTATTACAAAACGTAATTAAAATTATTTACAAAACTAAAACTAAAAATAAAAAAAACTAAAGAATCTAGAGAGAGAAACTCTCTCTTTAGAAGGAATTGAAGAGAGAGGAAGGTGCAATGAATTCTGAAATCTCGAGCTCAATTTATAGGCCTCGGTAGGATCCAGCGTCGCGACGCCAGGTCCTGAGCGTCGCGACGCTGGATTTGTCGACGTGGCACGCTCTGGTTCGCTGGTTTGAAGATTCTGGATAAGATGATAAGGTGACACGTGGCAGAGTGGTTGGGCTTCAATTATTGTGACACGTGGCGGCTTCTGATTGGTCGCTGAGATTCTTATCCGCCACGTGTCAGATAAGGATAGGATATCCAATAATTGATGCTGACGTGGCGCTGACGTGGCGGTGACGTGGCGACGACGTGGCGACACGTGGGAAAGAGACTGTCGGCACCATAGATTTGCGACACGTGTCACTTCCTGATTGGCTGATGATGATGTGGCACGACACGTGGCAATTTGACTTGTTGACTTGCTGACGTGGCTGATGACATGGCGGTGACGTGGAGACGACGTGGCGACACGTGGCGATGATGACTGTCGGCACCATAGATTGCTGACACGTGGCACGGCACATGTTAGCAGATCAGCTGTGATGGTGACACGTGGCACGTCACATTTTAGCAAAGTCAAACTTTTCTCAAATTCTGATTTGTGGACCCGGCGCACGTTAGTACTGTTAGGCGTATTTTAGACGTCGCGACGCGCTTAAGACCAAAATATCCATGTTGACGCATTTTTGTCTGTTTTTGCCCCAAATTGCCTCCAATGCTTTCCAAACTTTATTTATCTACAAAATAACACAAAACAATCAAAACGTTCACAAAACTCAAGAAACTATACAAAATATTAGGTTAAATGAGTGGGAAACAGTGATATAAATACCACTCATCACACCCCCAAACCTAACATTTTGCTAGTCCTCGAGCAAAACATATAGTAAAATAACATAAATAAATTAACTAAGCCACTTTCGTAGAGATCACGGTTGCATTTAGCGTATGCAACAAGCCTTTAAACCCCTAGGTGTCCCTAGTGGACGAGTTGTAGTCTCGTGAGGGTTTACAGCAATGATACCCACAAACATTTTACAAAAGTAAAAAGTTAGTTAAAACTAATGCACACAAAAGCAAAAAGACAAGAGAAAAGAGAAGTTAGTGACTAATCAAGTGAAACTTCTACTCCAAGTTACTAGTTGTTTTGTTTCATTCTAAATTACAGAATAAGTAAATTCTCCGATTATATTTACCATTCTCCATATACACAGCCAACAAAATATTAATCAACTCATTTTTGCCCACAACAGTCATAAGTGCAGTTGATAAGAGAGTAATATTTTTGTCCTAAAGTTCTATCAGATTTCGCACCTTTTTTTATAGCAATGGAATAATTTTTCTCATTTTTCTGATTTTTTCTTTGATTTTTTTTTTCTATTTTTTATTTATATACAATATCTTCCATCTATGTAGTGAGTGTTGGGTAGGTGGCTCCCAAACCAGTTGGCTTTAGGGCACCAGGTGTTAAGACACCCCTACGGACTTAATTACTCAGACTTCAGATATATATATTTTTTGCAGCATCTTTGATCCATGTAGCGAGCTTTGGGCCAATGACTCCCAAACCAGTTGGTTTTAGGGCACTAGGTGTTTAAAAACACCCTTACAGACTTAATAACTCGGATCTCAGACGTTTTTTTTTTTTACTCCATTGCTTTTTGAGATGTTTCCTCCAATTAAACTAGAGCACTGAATATTACAAACTTTTCAATTTTAGCTCATGTCCGTATGTTACTATATATGTTGATAATATCTATCAATTGAGCATAAGAAGATTCCTTTTAGTCCGTTTTAAGGAGAATTCACAAATTAAATAATTTAAAATGAAATAAACAAAAATTAACTTGTTTTGAAAATAGGCTTGAGATACGTATCAGGAGTGGAAACTCCTTACTCGGCTATCTCTTACCAATTTCACCTTTTTGGTCAAATTAAAAACACAAATATTATTGTAATTTTTGAAAAAATTTCAATTTTTTTGTATTTTTCGCTAAATTTTGAACTAAAAATAAAAATAACACACAAACTAAAAACAAGGTACTAATCAACTAATTTCCTCCCCCAAACCTAAATGAGACATTGTCCCCAATGTCTTAAACAGTAATAGGAGAGTTAAGAAGGTCGTACCTGGTTAGCTGAAAATCTACAATAGAAAAGCGAATCATAGCAATAATTAAGACAACGGAATTGTGTACGCAATACGCTACTCGTTTGGTATATAAATCCATTAGGATGCGTTCAAGAATCCATTCATTATTCAGCCATCGCTAATGAATTAGCTTTCATTTTTGCCAAACACCATTCCTTCTGTCTAAAAATGCTCCGTTTGTGCTTTTCCCTACAAAAATAACACACAAAATTAAAAAGTTCACACAAAATATGAAAACAAATATTACAACAAATTGCATGGGTTGCCTCCCTGCTAGCGCTAAATTTTTCGTCTTTAGCCAGACGTGACTGAAATTCATCTGTTAAGGAGGTTTCAATGTCGTTTTAGATGTCCGATCAAAAACAATCCCGTGAGCGTTGCTTTGAAGGGTCTCTTCCAACAGTAAGGTGGCAAAAAGAGTTTTGTCCCATTCAGTGCTCGTGCCACCTTTTTACTCATTGTTGTTCCAGTGGTTCCTGCAAAGAAAGAAAGAAAATCAGGAGGTCTTATATGGTGCTTGACTTGGAATGGAAGTTCCATTCTGTCAAGCTTCTGGGTGATATCTTTGATTTGTACTCCCCAAAACAGCGATGTTTCTCCTGAATGCTCTGGATCTTTATTAAGGTCAGACATTTGCTTCTCTATTTGCTTTGCTTCTTTCTCCACATTTTCTTCACAGATGAATTTTAAAATTTTTGTATTCAGCTCTTCATCTGTCATCTGTGAAATACATGCTTCAAAATTGTCAACCAGAGGATGCAAAGATGTTTCTGACATTAGGTATTCATCCTCTGATATGACTGGAATGGATGGTTCAGATAGATCTTCTTCAAACATCATGGTAAAACATGCTCCAAGATCTTCATTTTGAGGATTGAATGTTTGATCCTCCGTTGTTGGTGCAGTTGGTACAAATAGATCAGCTTCATCCTCGTCAGAATCTGAATAATAAAAGTCAAATTGAGACTTTACCGGTTCGGGCTCCTGAACTGATACCTCTGGTTGTTGATACTGCTCAGCCTCCTCCTCTGTTAAAGTGTCATTGTGAAATGATTGGTATTTGAAGGCTTCATCAGTGTCATCTGAAACTGGTTCTTGAGGTATGTAGTCCTGGTTTTCTGTGAATTGTCTCATTTTATCTGTCATCCTCTGAATGAATTCTGATTGTCTCTGAATACTTTCCAATTGATTCTGGCTTGTTTCAAGCATTTCATCCAACTCAAACATATCTTTGAGCATGTTTAACAACTGATCTTCCTCTGATGGTTCTATTTGTTGATGAAAATCGCATATGGATGGTGGATAAGATGGAAAATGTGATGGTTTTTCATACTTTGAATGATTCTGAAAATTATGCCACTCTGAAAGGTATATACATTGATCGCTCGGGTGGTTACTATCACATATTACACATATTCCCATTTCGTTCTGTTGAGCAAATGTGGTATTGCTTGGTTCTGGCATCCAGTGATAGTCGTTGGGCTGTACAACAGGCCTCAGAAAATCGGACTGTTGCTCCCAGATTTGGGGTGTATCTTCTTGTAACGCTCGTAATCTCTCAATCTCCCAGTAGTGTTCCATTTTTCAACCACCTGAAAATAAAAGAAAGAAATAAAAATTACAAATAAAAATAAAGAAAATTAGATACAAGTAAATTAGATAGTTTCAAAATTAACAACTCAAGAAATATAAGTCCCCGGCAACGGCGCCAAAAACTTGACCGGCGTAAACACACACGTATAACGCAAGCGCACGTATCGTTCAAGTAGTATAAAAATATCGATCCCACGAGGACTTAATTCCTACTGTTGTTATTAATTGTTGAATCTATTTATTTACAAATATCTAATTAAATGGAGAAGAGAATGATTGTTTGATTGGTTGAATGTGGTTTTACAAAATAAATAAATAAATAAAAAGACAAAAGAAAATACTAAGGAAAATAACAAAGGACACAGAGATCTACGGTCGTGAATCATTCTAATATCATTTAAAAGATGAAGTGGTTATTTTATGTTTGTGTAATAAATCAGTTTACTAACCTGGAACACTAAATTATGCAAAAGCCTCTGTCGATGGTCAGACGCAAATACCCAGTTTAACCCAATTGAACCATATGTCTATGTCAACCAAATTATCTGGATTCATTAAGTTTAAGTTCCAATTATGGCTACCCCCGCCCGACAGGTATATTCCTATCCTGTAAGGAAATCTATTAAAGGGTTATCTATCCTCAAGGAAGATCGTGGGCTATTAAATCTAAGGCTGAAACCTAAAATCCCTATGTCTAGTTCATTTTAGATTTACCACATCAATCTTATTGGTGATCAGACAACAAGAAGCATTAAGCTTAAGACTTAATAAGTAAACCTTTAAATTACCCAAACTATAAAATAACCCCTTATAAACCGGTGATATTAGAATTCATCACAACCCCAGATAACTAACACATAACTAGGGCTAGTAACAACTTAAAAGTAAAAGACATAAAGTAAAAATACTGAAAAGTAAAAGACATAAAGTAAAACTGAAAAGTAAAATAAAATAAAATACTAAGGTCAAAGGAATTACTTTTACTACTACTAATTTAGATATCTCCCATAAAAATATATAAACTTGTGATAATAATATTAACCGACCATATAGGCGGTATCCTGATTAAGTCAAATTAAGTCCAACCAGCCATAAAGGTGGAATCAAAATTAAATTACCAACCGACCAATCTGGCGGTATCTTTTTTAAGTCAATATTTTAAATAGTGAATATATTATTTTTAAGGGAGATTAATCTAAATAGTAACAGTAAAAGAATTACCTTTCACCCTAGCTGGAGAAGTTACCTCCTCATGGTAAATAGAAAAAACTGTAAAAAGTAAAAATTAAATTACAATTATTACAAAACGTAATTAAAATTATTTACAAAACTAAAAACTAAAAATAAAAAAAACTAAAAAAACTAAAGAATCTAGAGAGAAAAACTCTATCTTTAGAAGGAATTGAAGAGAGAGGAAGGTGCAATGAATTCTGAAATCTCGAGCTCAATTTATAGGCCTCGGTA
Organism: Zanthoxylum bungeanum; assembly: GCA_019454045.1. Taxonomy (NCBI): domain Eukaryota; kingdom Viridiplantae; phylum Streptophyta; class Magnoliopsida; order Sapindales; family Rutaceae; genus Zanthoxylum; species Zanthoxylum bungeanum. Next base: position 29,901 of record SKCR01034827.1, on the reverse strand, counting down.
GGATCCAGCGTCGCGACGCCAGGTCCTCAGCATCGCGACGCTGGATTTGTCGACGTGGCACGCTCTGGTTCGCTGGTTTGAAGATTCTGGATAAGATGATAAGGTGACACGTGGCAGAGTGGTTGGGCTTCAATTATTGTGACACGTGGCGGCTTCTGATTGGTCGCTAAGATTCTTATCCGCCACGTGTCAGATAAGGATAGGATATCCAATAATTGATGCTGACGTGGCGGTGACGTGGCGACACGTGGGAAAGAGACTGTCGGCACCATAGATTTGCGACACGTGTCACTTCTTGATTGGCTGATGATGATGTGGCACGACACGTGGCAATTTCACTTGTTGACTTGCTGACGTGGCTGATGACATGGCGGTGACGTGGAGACGATGTGGCGACACGTGGCGATGATGACTGTCGGCACCATAGATTGCTGACACGTGGCACGGCGCATGTTAGCAGATCAGCTGTGATGGTGACACGTGGCACGGCGCATTTTAGCAAAGTCAAACTTTTCTCAGATTCTGATTTGTGGACCCGACGCACGTTAGCACTGTTCGGCGTATTTTAGACGTCGCGACGCTGAACGCTTGGCGTCGCGACGCGCTTAAGACCAAAATATCCATGTTGACGCATTTTTGTCCGTTTTTGCCCCAAATTGCCTCCAATGTTTTCCAAACTTTATTTATCTACAAAATAACACAAAACATATCAAAACGTTCACAAAACTCAAGAAACTATACAAAATATTAGGTTAAATGAGTGGGAAATAGTGATATAAATACCACTCATCAGGAAGTTATGAATGCTATGGGATTCTCTAGAAGATGGATTGATCTTGTGATGAACTGCATCTCTACACCTTCTTTCTCAGTTATAATAAATGGACAGGCCAAGGGCATGGTAAGGCCTCAGAGGGGTTTAAGGCAAGGCTGTCCATTATTGCCGTATCTCTTCCTTCTTTGTGCAGAGGGGTTGTCTAATTTGTTAAGACATGCCGAAGAGAAAAAGATGATTCGCGGGCTGCATTTCAACAAAAACCTTAGTATTTCCCATCTTCTCTTTGCGGATAACATATTATTATTTGTAAGAGCGGAAGTGCGAGAATGTAGAAGATTAAAGGCTATCTTTGATGCATATGCCATTGCCTTGGGATAGATATTCAATTACGAGAAATCATCTATGTTCTTTAGCGAGAATGTTTCAGAATATCAAGTAGCTGAGGTAAAGAATATCCTAAATTTTGATGTGGTTGCTAGGCATGAGAGATATTTAGGCCTGCCATCTATGATTGGTAGGAGGAAAAAATCTTTCTTCAATGATATCAAGATCAGGGTGTTAAAAAGATTTCAAGTTGGCAGAGTAAGCTATTTTCGAGTGGGGGAAAAGAAATGTTTATCAAGGCAGTGGCTCAAGCTGTTCCGACTTATACTATGAGTGTTTTCAGGATCCCTCAGGGCCTGTGTGATGATATACAAGCTGGAGTGGCCAGGTTTTGGTGGGGCTCAACAGAAGAGAAGAAATGCATTCACTGGAAGAAATGAAGTAGTATGTGCCAAACCAAGAATAGATAGGGATGGGTTTTAGGGATATCTCATGCTTCAACCATGCTAATGCAAAAACCTGAATCATTGGTGGCTAAAGTTCTAAATGCTAGATACTTCAAAAATTCTGGTTTTCTTGAGGCTCAGGCAGGCTCAAACCCGTCATACGTTTGGAGAAGTATTCTATGGGGTAGAAGTATGATACAACAAGGTTTCAGATGGAGAGTTGGCAACATGCAGAACATTAAAGTTTATTCCAGGAATTGGATCCCAAGACCAAGTACCTTCAAGCCTATATCACCTCGCAGACTAAATGAGGATTCTATGGTGGCTGAGTTGATCACCAAAAATCAACAATGGCATATGGAGCTCATGCGAGCCAATTTTGTTAAAGATGATGTGGAAATTATTAATAACATTCATTTACCAAGAAAGTCGCAGAAGGATAAGATGTGTTGGCACTATGATAACAAATGAGATTACTTGGTTAAAAGCTGATACCATGTTGCTTTTAGAATGAAATACTCGGAAAATCCCTCTAGTTCGGAAACAACTAAGAATCAGTGGAATATTATTTGGAAGCTCAACCTGCCATAAAAAGTGAAGATATTCATATGGAGAGCTGCTCAAAATATTCTCCCTACTACAACCAATCTGGGGAAAAGAAATATAACACATTGCTTGCTGTGTCAGAGATGTATGAGATCAAAAGAGGACGTGGTTCACGCTTTATTCATCTATAAGTGGGCTAAGCAGGTATGGAAGCGTACTGGTCTAGTGAGGAAATACTGGGAGGGTGATTCACGGGATGTTTTGGGGGTACTGATGGAGGCTGCAGAAGGAAATGAGGATGTTCTGGAACGGGTGGTGGCTGCATGTTGGTCAATTTGGACAGAGAGGAATTCCTTCGTCATGCAGGGGAAACCAATTAGCTATGAGGTAATTAACGTCAGAGTTGAAGCTACAGTTGAAGCTTTCAAGAGGCTGATCGGGGACACCATGAAACAAAGGTGTTTAGGCGAAAATCCTAGAAAGGCTCCTTGGAAAGTCCCGCCTGTGGGGTGGTACAAACTCAATGTGGATGCCTCAACTCATAGACATCTTAATATGGCTGGCCTAAAAGCTGTTGTTAAAGACGCATAAGGAAATATAATGATGGTGGGTATGAGGAATTCCAAGCTCTATCAGGACGTAGCGTTGCTCGAAGCGGAGGCCATGCTTTTTAGGTTGCAAAATGCTGTAAGAGAAGTTTTCTTGCCGTTAATAGTGGAGTCGGATTCATTACAAGTGACTAATTTATTGTTGAGTAAATACGACAGTATTCTGGAGATAGTATGGACAATTGAAGACATTTTGGAGATTATGAAAACGTATAAGAAGGTGGTAGTGTCTCATATTTATAGAGAAGACAATTATTTAGCTCACTCCTTAACGAGTGCTGCTGTTAATTGTGCTAATCATGTAATCTGGGTGGGAGATTATCCTACAGACATCCAGTTATTGTTAACCAGTTGATTTTTAATGAAAGTATATGCTTTCCATTTTCAAAAAAAAAAAAAGAGTCTTACAATAGCCTATAAAATGAATGTTAGAGTTTTTTTTTTTTTTTTTTTGCAAGTTGTTCAATATAATCGAAAATTTTATAGTAGAGGTGATAATTCATGTATCATGTCGTGTTAATTTTAAACAAATACATAAATGATTAGGGATGATAATCAAGATGTTTCGTCTCGAATCCCGATCTATTCTTAAATCGGGACGAAAAATCATCACAGATTTCAAACCGAGTTCGAGATCTCAAATACGAATCGAATAGTCCGGGATCTTAAATCTTGAACCTAATAGTTCGAGATCTCAAATACGAATCGAATAGTCCGGGATCTTAAATCTTGAACCTAATAGTTCGAGATCTCAAATTCTGATCGAGATTCGGGATATTTTAGGCTACAATTCAGAATTCAAAATAAATTTTTTAATTTTTTAATTTTTTAATTTTTTAAATATGGACGAAAATTGTCTCGAATCTCGACTTAATTTTATTTTGAAGAATAATTTTTCGTCTTAAATCTCGATCGATATTCAAATTTTTTTGCCAACCTTATATATGATTCGTTTAATAACCATATTAAAACATGAATACAATTCGTTTGGTAAAAAGTTGACACAATGTGATTAGCCGATTAATAAAATGATCAATTTTATTTTTGACACATTCTAGACAAGATTATCTGATTATGACACAATTCGTGTATAACATGATAAATTTATAAACAAATCATAAATGGATAAATATGTTGATACGTGATGTCAATCTAAAACTAAAAAATTCGTGTATAATCATATCGGTATCGGTACCTATTTTCGTCATTCTTATATAATATGATTTTGTGGGGACTATTATTTAAAAAAATAAAAATCGTGGGCCATTTAAAAGAGAGAACTAATGGGCCTGTTAGGCTTTTTTTTGTGGGCTTATTAATGGTGGACTAAAGCCTAATTTTTGAATAAGTCGAGTAGCTAACGTTGTTGTCGTTGTTTTTTTTTTTTTAATTCGATTTAGGCTCTGTTTGGTTAAAAATAATTCGATTTATTTTTTAATAAAAGTTCTGTTGATGGTGTTTTCAGGACCTATGTTATTTACGGAGTACGACAGGGGTAAAAAGGGTAATTCTCTCCTCGGTCGAAACCGTTAAAACCGACCCGACCACTTTGGTTCGGATGACCGAGCACTATAAGGTCGGCAGAAACACTCTCAGCAAGAAAGACTATCATGACCGACCTCATGAAGACCGACCAGACAGGCGAGATATGCTCAAAGATGGTGACACCCTATTCTTGCGGATGAGATAAACAAATTATCCTACTCTCACAAGGAAATGAAGTCAGAATCCGAAAAGGAATAAGAAAAGAGAAGACAATATTAGACTAGGAATCCTTGTAAGAGGAGAAGACAGAGTTGAACTAGGATTTCTTATGCAAATAGGAGTCTGATTTATGTACTATTATAAATAGAAGGGCAGAGTATGTGTAAAGGGCATGACATAAAAAATTAGGGATCAAAATCATCAAGCTCTGACTTGTAAGCACAAAAGACCTGAGAAGCGTATTGGAGTAATAAAAAGTACCATCCTGTTTTTGTCCGTGGACGTAGGTCGGATCAAAATCCACCGAACCACGTTAAATCTCTTTGTCGATTGGTGTATTTATCTGTCTTTTGCTAAATTTGCTTTTGGTCCCCCATAACCAAACAAATTCACTATTGAAGGAGGATTCCCTCGGAGGTGATATTCCCGTATTGCCCTGAGACCAAAATCCACCGTCAATAGTTGGCGCCGTCTGTGGGGAATCAACAAAAAGCAACTCGCGTAGTAAGACAATGGCGGAAGGCGGAAACCACCAATCGTCAGGGAGCTCGGCTGCAGATTGAATTGAGAAGATTGAGGAGAACCTGAGGAAGGAAAGGGAGGAAAACCAAATTCTGCTGAAAACCATAGTAGACCAGTTGGAAAAGATAGAAGGAGCGCACGACGGAAAATTCGAGACAGGGACTAGCCGACCAAGGAACGAAATAGCAGAAGGAAAGAGAATTATTGATACAAGTGAGGACGACAGACCCCGGAGGAGGGGTCCCTACAGGGTAAGATATGTGGTGGTGTAGAAAGATTCCCAGACCGAGGACATGTGGGAGGAAGAGGATGACAAATCATCACCAGACTCCTCCTATGAAGGCCCTCACAACACCCGGAGAAGAGGAAAAGAATATGACGAAAAATTGCGGGAAGATACCGAGCCCGAGAAGCACCACTCCCAAGATAACAGAAAGAAAGGAAACCGCAGGAGGTGGCATGGGACCAAGACAGCAGCATGAAATCTTGGTTACGGGAGGAGCTGGCCAAATAGGGAGTATGCCCCAATACAGACAGAGGGGATGCCCAGGACGGCAAAGACGAGTCCCCCCTCACAGAAGAAATAAAGTCAGAGAAATTCCCAAAAAGATTCAGCATGCCAAATATGACGCCATACAAAGGCCATACCGATCCCAAAACCCACATCGAATGCTTCGTCCTACTAATGGAGGTACAAGGGGTAACATGGGACACCATTTACAAAGTGTTCCCATTAACTCTAGCCGGACCGGCCATCATATGATATAGAAGCCTAGCCCCAAGAAGCATCAGCATCTTCACACAACTCAGAAAATCATTCATACAGCACTTCAAGGGGGCTTGCGTCCCCAGAAAGACAGTTGGAGAACTAAGACTTATGACACAAAGAGACGATGAACCTTTGAAGATATTTATTGAAAGATACCATAATATGGTACTCAAAGTCGGAGAATATGAATCCCATGAGGCCCTGGAAAGCTTGAAGGGAGCCTTGAAAGTCGGGAGGCTATGGACCCACCTAAGGATCCAGGACACCCCGGACTACGCAACCGCCCTAGAGGTGGCCCGAAAATTCGTTCTATTAGAAAACGAGGAGAAAATATCCCGAAGAGGGAACACCATCAGAGAAAGGACCACAACGTAAGGGGACATGCCATGAATGGGTACAGAGACATGCGGGAGCAGGTGGAAGACTTGGTGAAAGAAGGCTATCTCAGTGTGTACATAGACCATTCGGTTTTTGAGGTCGACCAAGTTGATAGCGGAAGTCATCCGGTCGGATGCGTGGAATGCTGAGATGCAGAGAGGATGTATTAAGAAGAGCCTTGCTTGTAGTGACCCTCGTAGAGTTGCAAGAAAGGCAACAGATCCCCAAAAAGGTGAGTAAAACCTCTTCTGACTTAGGTTGACATTTGATTATGCTTGTTTGTTATGGCTCACACAATGGTTTTTGATATTTGTTTTCCGGCTCGGGTCTGCTCTTGTACCGCCGAGACCGATGTCTCTTTCCGGCTCGGGTCTGCTCTTGTACCGCCGAGACCGATGTCTCTTTCCGGCTCGGGTCTGCTCTTGTACCGCCGAGACCGATGTCTCTTTCCGGCTCGGGTCTGCTCTTGTACCACCGAAATCGATGTTTCTTTCCGGCTCGGGTCTGCTCTTGTACCGCCGAGACCGATGTCTCTTTCCGGCTCGGGTCTGCTTTTGTACCGCCGAGACTGATGTCTCTTTCCGGCTCGGGTCTGCTCTTGTATCGTCGAGATCGATGTTTGTTACAGCTCGGGGTCGGGTTACGTCCCACCGAGTCGTGTTTATTGGCCTGGGGACGGAACATTCCCCCAGAACCAAATGTCTCTAAGCTCGGGGTCATCAGAATATTCAGGGACATACTCGATGCATAGGATCCGTGAGAAGCATAGCACGGGGATGGATGATACCTCCGTGGGGATTGCTTGCTCCAGTGTTGCCTAACATAAGGAAGAACATGCCCTTAATGTGTCGAACACTCTTTTGATCCTCACCTACCCGATGTAATGGATCCGTGGGAAAGCATAACGCGGGGGGTGATGACACCCCCGTGACGATTGCTAGCTCCAGTGATGCCGGAACTAAGGAGGAATATACCCTTAGTAGTCCGGACACTCTTTGATCCATTCATCATCCGGATCCGCGAGAGACACAGCATGGGGATGCGTTGCGCCCCTGTGGCGTGTGCCTGCTCCAGCGTGGTAAGGAGAAGCCCTCATACAATACACATGCTCCCCAGTGAACCGACGTGTAGAGGATGTGCCCTTACCATTCAAACGCTCTTCTGATCCGAATCCTGGTTCGCCGGGACACTGAATTGGAAGATTCAGAATTGGTTTTGGAGACCTCGGGCAGGACGCTGTTTTGAGGCATCCATGTTGTTATTTTTGGTTGCAAAAAATGTTTTTATCAGGGATAGGTGCTAAGTCACCCCCGTCTTTTGATTTTATTTTTCAGAATCTTGTTTTTGTTTTTCGCCGGTCTGGCAGAGGGACGCCCATGCCAGATTGGCAGGGCTTCAAAAGGTTGATTCACTTCCCTTCTATACAAGTCCCAAAGATTATTCAGCTCGGGGCTGGATTTCGTTCCGCCGAGGCCACTTGTTTATTCGGCTCGGGGTTTGATTTCGTTCCGCCGAGGACCGCTTGGTTATTCGGCTCGGGGTCGGGTTACGTCCCACCGAGTCGGTCCTCTTTGGACTGGGGATGTAACATTCCCCCAGGTCCAAGTACCTTCTCTGCTCGGGGTCGGGGTACATCCCACCGAGTCAAGCCCTTCGGACTGGGGACGTAACATCCCCCCAGGTCCAAGTACTTTCTCTGCTCGGGGTCGGGGTACATCCCACCGAGTCAAGCCCTTCGGACTGGGGACGTAACATCCCCCCAGGTCCAAGTACCTTCTCTGCTCGGGGTCGGGGGGTACATCCCACCGAGTCAAGCCCTTCGGACTGGGGACGTAACATCCCCCCAGGTCCAAGTGCCTTTCTCAGCTCGGGGACGGGTTACGTCCCACCGAGTCAGTCTTCTTTCAAAATGGGGAGGTAACATTCCCCCAGAGCCCAAGTCTTTCGTTCAGCTCGGGGTCGGGTTACGTCCCACCGACTCAGCTCAGGGTCGGGTTATGCCCCTCCGGCTCACGCTGACCCCCGAAGGGCCTCAAGTATTCGGATAACAGGAAACATAGAGAAAAGAAAAAGGAGAAAGAGATAAGAATGACACATAAATATATATATATATATATATATATATATGTCAAAATACAGTTTAAAATGATATTACAAAAAGTTAAAGTGTACACAGGGCCCCGGTCGGGTTACCCTTTCTCATTCAGCCCGCACAGGGACGAAAATTTCTTCTTCAGCTAGCTCAGACAGCGGGAGGATCGGCTCGACCTCAGGAGGAGGAACTGCGGCTTCAACTTCAACAGCATGAGAGACCACTGCTTCAGGGATGGGAGGAGGGATCTCAAGGCAATCCTCGCCGGAGGCAGGAACATCAGGTCGTCCTTCTTGGGAAGCCCCAGAAGCCGGAACCACCGAAATGGAGTCAGGATCCATCACCTCCTCGGAAGGAGGAGGGAGCCATTTCCGGAACTCCTCCTCAGAAATATCCCCCTTGCAAAAGCTGATGGCCGCATAAATAGGATCCATATTCAGACTTGGCAGCACCATCGGTATCAGTTCAGCACAGTCACCAACCCCCTCAAGGCGGATGGCCTCCTTCTCGGTATCAAGATCGGTCTCTCTCTCCTCAAGCTCGGCCTCTTTCCTCTCAAGATCATCCCGAGCCCGTGCCATTTGTTCATCGTTGGCCTTCAGTTTGGTTTCAACACTTGACACATTTGCTTTCAAAACGCCAATCTCAGATTGGGCAGCCTTCAAATCCTCCCGGGCAGTGTCGGCAAGTTTTCGCTCCAACCCGGCAGCAGCCTTGAGAGCCTTGTTTGTTTTGAAGTTCTCAATTGCAGTCGATTCAAGGTTCTTTATCACCTCCTCACGATCGGCCAATTTAGCTTCCACTTCCGTAAGGCGATTCTGAAGTCTCTGGGCCTGACCACCCTCGGGCAATAGACTCAGAAGGAGGTCCTTATTCTTGGCCATGAGATAAGTAGCCTGCACACAAAAAAAAGGTCAAGATATAAGATAAAGAAGACCGAGAACCAAAATCAGAAATAGGAGGAGAAAAACTACCTTTGCCATTTGAGAGCTCATCTCGGTCACCAAGGCTTCGGGAGAGAAATATCCTCATATCTCGAAACCTCCCCCGGGGGAATCACCTCGGCCAATTCATTAAAAGTCGGCACTAAATGGGAAGTAGCCTCCCGGATGCCTTCTCCCAAGTCATCCACCCCGAGGATCACAGAACCTTTCTGCTTCTTAGAGGAGCCTTCAGAAGATTTTTTCCCCCGACGGACATCTTTCTTCTTGCCCCGCACAGGCTCCTCCCCCTCCAACTCAGCCTCCTCGGCCCCAAATTGACGCCTCCTTTTCCTAAAAGGCTTCGGCGGACTGACCAACCGAGCAGATTCTGGTAACTGCACACCAGATGGAGAGGATGGATCCCGAGTAGCCGGCTGAACCTTCCTTTAAGGTGCTCTCCCAACCGCAATGGATTCAGGTTGTGCCCGACAACTTCCAGTTTCGGCGTGGCCAGCCCTCTTCATAGTACCAGCCAACTTCTCAAGAAACTTAGGCCTCTTTGACATGCCTACAAAAATGGGGGAGAAGGAAATCAGGACCCAAGCATACAGCAAAGACATCAAACATGATAAACAAACAGAGAAGTCAAACTAAACAGTCAGCATACATCTACCTATCCGACCCGAGACCTCCGAAGGGGCAGTCCGAGTAAGGCCCGACTCAACAAAGGCCGCATCATTAACCAATTCCCTCCAGTGGGCGGCATACCGACGAGCCCAGACTACCCGTTTCCGGACTTGATGGGAAACCTTGGGAGCATCCCTCCAACAGGCTATGAAGAATAGAAAAGAAGGGGTAAGAGTCCACAAAAAAAAGGAAACTAAGGAAAACTAGAATATTGATCTCCTAACCTCCCGCCCTGAAGATATCCGGTACCGAGAATTCCCCTTCATCCGACCTTAGCGACCGTCCCCAATCCCCAGTGGCCCAGAACCAGAGGTCTTTGAAATTCTTATTGGAATCAGGGAGATTTTGGACAACGTTTGACGAGTTGTCATAAGCGGAAAGGTAATACCATCCATGGTACGACCTAGGATTGGCCTTCAGCCGGTATAACCTCTTCACCTCTTCAAAAGAAGGCTCGCCGAGTCCTGCCCGATGCCAAGCTACATACAACCCGGCCAAAATCCTCCAACTGTTTAGACTCAACTGACAAGGAGCAATCTCCATCTCGGCCAGCATCCAAGCAAAATAAGGTTGAAGAGGCAGCCACAGCCCACACTCGAAAAAGACAGGAAGAAGTGCCACCGAGCCCTCGTCAGGTTGACTAGCGCGATCCATCAGGCCAGGAACTTCAAGGGCGATATCTATCAGAATATTATATCGTTGTCGAAGAAGGGCAAGGTCGTCTTCAGTTATTTTGGAAGGACGGTTCATATCCAGAGCCGACGAGCCAAGATCACCGGACTCTGGATCCTTCCGAGGAACCCTTTGATGGTAGGAATCTTGTTCGATCTCAGAAGGAGTAAGGGTAGTATCAAGGTCTTCCACACTGGGTGCCCCCGAGCCCGAGGAGAGCTCTTCAGCAAGGGGAGTTGAGGTTTTAGCAGGATTTTCAGGGGAAGAACTGCTGTTAGACATCCCTGATATCCGGAAAACAAAGAAGGAAGGGGAAGTCAGTCTATAACTAAGAAACTACTCAGGTTTCTTTCGGCTTAGATAAAGACAGGTGGGTTCTAAAAAGTGCCCTAAAGCCAAATCCAACAAAAACTTAAGACGTTCCCTAGCAACATTAAAAAAAAACACAGCAAGATTCACAGAACAAAAGTAGAAGAGGCGTTCAGAGGACTCACTTGTTCTTCTCGGAAAAAACCGGAAGTTGTGCAGTATAGTTTGCCCGTTCCTTATGTTCGCAGCAAAGAAAAAGAAAGCCCGCGGTTGAACTCCGAGAACACTGAGTTGAGCGAGTCACTGAGATATTTTCAGGAAAGAAGGAGAAATTGCCGAAAAAAGATGGAACAGTGAAAGCCTCACCTTCTTATAGTCATGACCAGGACGCTCGTGACCGTAGGATCTAAGGGAGGAACCCGGATGAACGCCAAGTGTCGTCTGCAAAAGAGGTCTGCCAAGTTTAAACAGACGGTTGAGATCGGCACACTGTGAAGACGCCTCTACACGGTCGATTCGTGCCCTTTTTGGCGGGAACCCGGCGGATGTTTGACAAGTGTCGAACTTAGAAGAAACCCTAAATATGATTTGATAGGCATTTAAGCGGACATGACTATTGCGTGTCTCAAGAAAAAGCGCTTGAAGAGAGGCGACGAAACATTTCTCAACACCATATTGACCTCCAACAAAGTAAATCAGCCCACCATCTCTATATAGTTCCCGGCACCAACTTGCAAACTCGTTGTTACCGAGAACTAGGGGACAGATGTTGATGGTGTTTTCAGGACCTATGTATTTACGGAGTACGACAGGGGTAAAAAGGGTAATTCTCTCCTCGGTCGAAACCGTTAAAACCGACCCGACCACTTTGGTTCGGATGACCGAGCACTATAAGGTCGGCAGAAACACTCTCAGCATAAAAGACTATCATGACCGACCTCATGAAGACCGACCAGACAGGCGAGATATGCTCAAAGATGGTGACACCCTATTCTTGCGGATGAGATAAACAAATTATCCTACTCTCACAAGGAAATGAAGTCAGAATCCGAAAAGGAATAAGAAAAGAGAAGGCAATATTAGACTAGGAATCCTTGTAAGAGGAGAAGACAGAGTTCAACTATGATTTCTTATGCAAATAGGAGTCTGATTTATGTACTATTATAAATAGGAGGGCAGAGTATGTGTAAAGGGCTTGACATAAAAAATTAGGGATCAGAATCATCAAGCTCTGACTTGTAAGCACAAAAGACCTGAGAAGCGTATTGGAGTAATAAAAAGTACCATCATGTTTTTGTCCGTGGACGTAGGTCGGATCCAAATCCACCGAACCACGTTAAATCTCTTTGTCGATTGGTGTATTTATCTGTCTTTTGCTAAATTTGCTTTTGGTCCCCCATAACCAAACAAATTCACTATTGAATGAGGATTCCCTCGGAGGTGATATTCTCGTATTGCCCTGAGACCAAAATCAACCGTCAACAAGTTCATTTGAGCTATATTTTTTATATATATATATATTTTGAAATCGTTGGAAACCTCGCCGCCAAATTATCCATTCCGAGCTTAAGCGGAGCAGGTAAAACCTCTGGTTATCTCAGACTCTTACAGGAACCGCATTCCCTGAATTCGAACTCAAAATCTCAAGATATGATCCCGAACCCAACACCACAAAGCCACGCCTATTGGTGACCATTTGAGCTTCACAATCACATACTCAACAATTTAAACAAGTTTGAGGACTTGTTTAGGATTAAGGTGACGTTGTTTTAATTCATAGCTTCAGAGGTAAGGAAAAAAAAAAGTCCAAACCAAATCATTTTGGTTTGAAAAAAATCGCTATAGGGTTCGTATAAAATTTCAGACTCATCTAAAGTCGGTGTTGATATCTTTTAGGTTTAATATTGTTTTATATTTTAAGATATTTGAATATATCATAATATCATAATATAAAAATTTATGATTTTTATCTATTAATTATTTAGAATGTATCGTATTTATATATATTTTTGTCCCCTAATTCCTCTCGTGCTGCCATGTGGCACCATACAATTTATGGGACAAAATTATATTAAGTCCTCACATTAATATTAAAATACATTGAATTTAATCAATGTTTATGATACAATGTATTTTCACATATCTCGATATTTATAACGTATTTAAATTAAGGATTATGATATGTTGAATTTTCTACAAGATTCATGTATATTTTTTGTGTTTCATGTATCTTATTATGATTATATGTATATATAAAAGGGTATTTATGATAGACTTATAATATTACACTTTTACTTTGATAAACAACTTTATTTAGTGAGATATTGGCCTTAACTTGAATGAGTAAACCGATTTCGGTAAATACTACCTATCTTTTGTTCTTTTTTTTAGAAAAAAATCCGCAACAATATGCAAGTCTATCTATATATAAAAAAAAAAAAAACAGGAACTCTACCGCCACTCATTCCCATCTCAATAATAATGCCCAAAAAAAAAATGAATTCTCGAGGTTAATTTTCTTCTGAATATTTGAAAATAGACTTGGCAAAGCTTAAATATTCAAATTACATCGTCACATAACTGATTTATCCAATAAACTTTTGATTATATGTAATTTAGAAAGAAAAAAAAAAGGTGCAAGCTTCTACAATTATGAGTGATTTTGGTGGCGTTGAAGCTTTAAATCATTTTAGAAACTTTTTTTTTTGAATGGTGGGAAATTTCACCATTAAATTATTTTTTATGGGTTTAAGTGGAATATGTAAAATCCCGGCTGTCCCAAGTTTTTACAATAAACGTATTTCCTGAATTCGAACCCAATATCTCAAGATGAGATCTTGAGCCCTACATCACCAAACAACGTCCCTCGTGGACAAATCATTTTGGAAACAATAATGCTACGTTCACAAAATTAAAATTACAAATTTTGATAAAACTAATGAAAAGATTAAAATATCTTATGCTTTATATGGTCTCCAAATGACATGGTTTTGTGGTGTAGGACTCATGATTTGGCCTACATGTTATGTGTTCGAATCCAGGATGTATATTTTTTGTAAGAGTCTGAGGCAATCAGAAGTTTTTTATGTTACGTTTAAGTTCGGGGTCGAATGATTTGACGACGGAGTTTTCAATGTTTAAAAAAAAAATATATTCTGCTTTATATGCAACTAAGTTGGATTAAAAATTAAACTTACATTTCATTTTTCACATATATCAAAAATAAACACAACATTATTTATAGTGGACATTTTAGTCTTTTTAAATATTTTGGCCAAATCTTGTAACTTTATTGTTGTCAAAATAATAATATTATTATGGAAATCCTTCCAAATTAGAGAATATTAAAGAGGAAAAATGATATTTATACAAAATGATGAAAAAATAATAATAAAATTTACGTAATTTTAATTATTAAGGAAAAAAAACTTATAAAAAATTAAAATAACATAATTTTATATATTTTTTTTTATAAAAATATCATTAGGAGAAAGTTGTCAAGAAGGATATTGTAGATGGTTGCTGAAAATTGTCAAGAAAATACAGCCTACCAAACCACACATTAAAAGTGTTAGGCAGAAGGGCTACCCTACTCCAATAAGTGCTTTTGGGGTCCCCCATATTAAAAACAATTTTCTCCGATGTACGAAAAGTTTTATTTAGTATTGTGATTTAAAAAATATATTAAATAAACGATGATTTATAATTTTATTTTATATTAAAAAATAATTAAAATATATATATATATATTTTTTAATATTTTAATGTTGAGTAAAAAGCTAAAAAAATTAGCTTTTACAAAATTATGTTTTGAACATACATCAGGGATGACAATGAGTCATATATGATATCATACATGTCTCATTAAATATCAATGAGTATAAAAGTTATTCTCTTATCAACTTATAACGTATCGGACTCTCGCGAGCTATCGTGAGAGTCACTATTCATATGTGAATTTATTTATATTTGAACGAAAATATTAATATTCATACTCGATCCGTGCAACCAACGAATATAAAAAAATTATATCCCTCCAAATGTACCAAATTCCTATTTCCACTTGGATTTAATCATATCTATTTTTTTTTATTGAAATCGTTGGAAATTTCATTGTCAAACCACCTCTTACGGGCTTAAACGGATTAGATAAAACCCCGACTATCTCAGACTCTTACAAGAAACACACTCACTAAATTCGAACTCAAAATCTCAAGGTGAAATCATAAACCCTACACCACCAAACCACGAGCGGACTTTTCATCTCTACTCACACTATCTATCAAAACAAAATACCAATAACACGGAAGAAGCTACATTGGCAGGTTCTGCTTCTGGATCGAGTGGACTACAAGACATTGCCCATTATTACACGTTAATTGTCCGATTCAGCTTCTAGATCGTACGACTTTCTGTGTCCCCAAAAATATCTCATCTACAAAAAAAAAAAAAACAAAGGCAAAGAAAAAAAAAGCCTTTACAATTAATAATTATAAGTCGTATACGGCAACAGTTAAATAAGCACTTCTTAAGGAAGCACTTTGACCAACAATTTTCGTCCCCAGCCAATATGGCTGTGTCCAAATTATGTATTTATAACTTAGATTTTTTTATTTAATTATAATTTTCAAAATATGTTGATGGTGATTTTTGGACATCTGACTCCCATCAAGACAAGAAGGGTATAAAAAAAATTTCTATTTCAAAAGTTCAAAGAGCCTTGGCATTGCTAGCAGACTCACATGGTTGACGTTACGAAGACATTGTAATAGTGTAATATTCTCTAGTATATAAAGGGCTTGAGAGTTCATTGTAAGGGGTTAGAAAAATATACAAGTGAATACTTAAAAGAAGAGAAAGTAGAAGGCTCGTAAGGTACAACAAGGGCAGGTCGGTCAAATCCGAACACTTGTGTAGAGAGGTCGGTCAAACCCGACCACATAATAAAAGCTTCATTTTCCCTTGTAGATGTGGATGTAGGTTAGATCCATTCCGCCGAATCACTTTAAACCATCTGTTTTGTCTGTGTGTTTTCTTCTCTTTTACTAATTAAGTTTATCTTTGGTCCCCGAACAAAGCAAATTCACAGTTGATGGTAGATTGTTTGATAAATGTTCTTCCAGAACTACCCTTGAAATGAAAACCGACCGTCAACAAAATATAATATTTATTCAAGTCAATCTAATTATATTTGTATTATGTTATGTTTTTTTTTTAAAATAAATTGTGTTGGTAGTTATTGTTTTGGAAAAAACTGAAACGGACTTGACTGTAGATAGATTCTCCAAGACATGTAACACGCTAAATTTCAAGAAATATTTCCTCTATGCTATTAGAAATCGCGAATTATAAAATTTCTTTCAAAATATAATGAAAGATATTGTTGTTGATTTGTGATTAGACTACAACAAACTAAGAACACTCTTTGGTTTAGAATAATATAATGCATAAAACTTAAAAATCACTAGTGAAAAAGTTACCATTTAAATTTAATAGATTCAACTTTTCATTCTCAATTCAAATGAAAAGAATATCATGAAAAGATATGTGTCATGCAATTTTTCAATTCAAAACAAATTTTGGAAATCGTAATCCCATTTGAATGAGGTTCGACCGAGCATTTCCATGAACACAAACTTGATATTTCTTATTCGAACATTAAAGAACGAATTTTAAAAAGTTCTATTCAAATACAATTCCTATGAACATATAATAATGAGATTCGAACGAGAAGTCTATGTACATAACGTTCAAATACCAAAATGAAGTGAATTACCATATCCTTATATATGTCACTCCGAAATATCAACGTAAAATAATATTTAAAAAAGAGATTTTTTTTTAATAATTATTAGATAAAAAATTATAAAAAATTATCTATTTTCATACATAGACGTAGCAAAAAAAAAAAAATTAAAATTAAGATCCAAATTATTTGTGATATTGAGAGTTCAGATTCCATGAATTGCAATCCTTCCCAACTAAAAAAAAGATATCTTAGACTGAGCCGCCATCCAGTCAAACACACGAGCTTTGACCAAAAAAAAAAAAGGAAAAAAAAAAAAAATCCATATTGTCTTTTTTACAAATAAACTCAGCCAGGCCACGACACCAAATGCCTTTGTACATTTTTTTTTCCAAGGGTCAAACCTTCGCATAGCTTCCCAGAAAGAAACCTCATGCAAATGATGAATAAATAACTAAATTCCAAAGGTATTATACACCCAGATCCCTAATATTTAATTGGGAATTTTATAATAAAATTAACAAAAAAAAATTATTCATTTGTCAAAATGAATCAATATTGGTTAAATCGGTTTTTTCAAAATATTCATTTCTAACAATAATTATTCGATTATTGTGATTAAATCGGTTTTTTCGGTTAAGATTTTTAACTTTTTCGGTTTTTCGGTTTGGTTAAGGTTATGAGATTTGTATAACCGAACCGACCAATTAACCGATTACAAACAATAATTTGACTTTATATATATTTTTAATTAAAACGAAATTAATTTTTTTTTATCTTATGCCTCAACTAAATGTAGTTGTAGACTATTTTTTTATTAATATAAATTTATCTTCTGTTGTTAAACACATATACGTCTGTATTTTTGATGAATTTAAATTTATATTAATGTGCTAATGTGAATTGTTATTTGTGAAGACTCTGAACTGGTTAATAATCGAACTAACCAAAATCGATCGAAAAATAATGGTTAAATTGGTTATTGGTTATGTACTATCATATGATTAAATCGGTTAAATATTTACTTAACCAAATAATTTCGGTTCGGTTAAAAAATCAATGGTTAACCGACCGATGCACACTCCTAGTTGGAAATATAAATGACAAACATTGTGGCTCATTTTGACAATTTGATTTTTTTTTTTTGATTAGTTTTATAAATTTCCCTATTTTATAATTTGGTAAATAAGAATGCTTTTAGTATTTTAACTGAGTTTTTTATTATTGAAATAACCGGATATCCTTTTAGTCACGAGTCACGACGAAGCTAAAGATAAAAATTTATTGGAAGAATTTATATTTTGGTATTCATCCCTAAAATTAAGCTAATGTTCTTGTGCTCACCTCAACCCATATATATTCATTTTAGAGTCGTATTTTGGATCTAAAAATACAGTGTAGAATCCCATAAGCATTTTATTCTCTAATAGCTTGTTACTATTTTAAAAAAAATAAAATTTTAAATTTAGTTTAATTACATTATTTGTCTATTTTAAAATTATAATAAAACTCTAAATTAAACTAAAGAGCGTTTTTGTATATTATTAACAATTTATTTTGATTACAATATAAGGTAAACTCATCAATGAAAATTCCATTTAATTATAATTATGATTTTTGTAATGAAATAAATAATTTATTTTGATTATAATTCACCAGTCTGGTACATTATAATTTAATTCTACCTCATTTCGATTTCAGACGATTATAATTACGAATACTTAAACGCACCATTAATATTTTTTATCTTCAATGAGTTGGGCCCCCAAGGGTCCTTGTCCCGTTGGTATTTTTCCATTCCTTGAGAAGGATGACAGAAATTCCTGTAAAGATACAAGGTTAATATATTAAGGCCGAACACATATATACTATTCTATATCTGTTGATTTGGACGGGCCGGATACATATATTGACATTCATATACTAATAATAAAGGTAAAATTTTCGTGTAAACGAAGTTCGCTATGTTAGAGTCGGATACAGGTATTATACCCGACTCGTCGTGATCCTAAACCTAGGGACCCATCTAATATGAATAGAGAAACTATGACTTCAAATAAAATATCATACAAACACAAGGGGACTCAATACTAATATCCAATAATTGAATAAAATAAATAGTGGCTTGATCAACCACCTTCTTCTTCTGCTGCTTTTTCCTCTTATCTTTTCCTACCATTCAAATTCATTTTCACAAACCCCTCCTTCTCTCTCTCTCTCTCTCTAAAAACCCTATTGGGGTCTCTCACTCTGTTTCCAAAATTTAATCAATGGCGTCTTCTTCTGGTAACTTATTAGACACGTTAACAAACTCACACCACCCATCAAACACCTTCACTTTCTCAACACATCCATTCATGACCACCACTTCTTTCACTGACCTTCTTGCCTCTCCCGCCACGTCGTCCGATCATGCTGAACTTAACAACAACAACAATAACAATACGACAAGTCGTTTATCAGATCGTATAGCTGATAGAACTGGCTCTGGTGTCCCTAAATTCAAATCTATTCAGCCTCCTTCTTTGCCAATCTCTCCGTCTTCACTTTTCTCCCCTTCTTCTTTCTTCTCTATCCCTCCTGGCCTCAGCCCTGCTGAGCTTTTGGACTCCCCTGTTTTGCTAAACACATCCAATGTAACTTTCCCTTTAAATTGCTCTGTTTTGAAACTTTTGCTTGTATGATTTGAGTTTTAGGAAGCTTGTTGGTGTTCTTGGCATAATTTGATTGATGGATTTTTTTTTGTTTTTTGATGTACAGATTCTTCCATCTCCAACTACTGGAGCTTTTCAATCTTTCAACTGGAAGAGCAATACTACTGGCAATGGTAACCAGCAAAGTATCAAACAGGAAAATAAAAATCAATCTGATTTCTCTTTTCAGACCCAAACAAGGCCTAACACAACATCATCATTTGTATGTTACATCATCTAAACCAATACAATTTTATCTTTCCTCTGTATTTTTTTTGTAGCCAGTGTAAAAACAGGGATAAAACTGACCTTTTATCATTGTCTACTGATAGTTTTAAATACTTCTGTGTCTTTAGGCTCAACAAAATCAACCATGGAATTACCAAGAATCTTCAAAGCAAGAAGTGAAATCTGAATATGGTGGGTCGGCGATGCAGAGTTTTTCAAATAATCAGAGCAACAATGGGTTCCAATCAGATTATGGACATTACAATCAACAAGCTCAGACAATTAGGGAGAGTAGAAAATCAGATGATGGATATAATTGGAGAAAATATGGGCAAAAACAAGTTAAAGGAAGTGAAAATCCAAGAAGTTATTACAAGTGCACATTCCCAAATTGTCCAACAAAGAAGAAAGTTGAGAGGTCATTAGATGGCCAAATTACTGAGATTATTTATAAGGGTAGTCATAATCATCCTAAGCCTCAATCTACCAGGAGATCATCTTCATCATCTGTTAATTCTAATGCCATCCAAGTGTCTACTCAACATTCAAATGAAATGCAAGATCAGTCATATGCTACGCATGGAAGTGGACAGATGGATTCAGCTGCTGCAACACCTGAGAATTCTTCTATATCTATGGGAGATGATGAGATTGATCAGGGATCACAGAGGAGTAAATCAGGAGGTGGTGGTGATGATTATGATGAAGATGAACAGGAGGCCAAAAGATGGTAAGCTTGCTTCAGTAATCTAAATTGTATTAATATTTACTTGTTCTCCGTTTGGTTACGGGTTCGAATTCTTGAAACAGTTCCGTAAACAGAGATAAGATTGTGTACATGAGGACCATTTCCAAACCCTACGCATTGTTTGCTGGGTACGACCTTTATTAATATTTGCTTGCTTTCTTTTTTCTCAGGAAAATTGATGGTGAAAGTGAAGGCATTTCAGCTCCTGGAAGTAGAACAGTGAGAGAACCCAGAGTTGTGGTGCAAACCACAAGTGATATTGACATTCTTGATGATGGGTATAGATGGAGGAAATATGGCCAAAAAGTTGTCAAGGGAAATCCAAATCCAAGGTATAGATTTTGCTTCAATAAGACATTGATGTAAGATCTTAGGGTTAGTACTTGTGCAGGGATTGCATCTTGCTTTATCTCCAAGTTTGAGGATTCAAATTTTAGAAGTGAACTTTGATAAGAATTAGCACTTTAATCTAACTTTGTTATTTAATTAAATATGCAGGAGTTATTATAAGTGTACACATCTAGGTTGTCCAGTGAGAAAGCATGTTGAGAGAGCATCACATGATCTTAGAGCAGTGATCACAACTTATGAGGGAAAGCACAACCATGATGTTCCGGCAGCTCGCGGCAGCCGGTCTCTGCAAGATAACACCAGCAACAACCTTGAAAACATCAGTAACAGTAACAACAATGCACCCATAAGGGCATCAGCTATGGCTCCTCATCATGCTAACAACTCGATGCTCAATCATGTTCGCAACTCGAGGAGGGTATCCTCATCGGAAGGCCAAGCACCGTATACCCTAGAAATGTTGCAGGGCCCCGGGAGCTTCGCCTTTCCAGGATATGGAAATCATATGTGGTCTTACATGAATGAGGCACTGCAACAAGACAATGTGTTATCAAGAGCCAAGGAAGAACCAAGGGACCATGACACATTCGTCGAGTCATTTCTATACTGAAATTTGCACAGAATTGGAAAGGTGATAATAGTTTAGATTTTGCAAGGGAATTAGAAGTATAGAATATTAGAATTCTAAAGAATAAGAATATTAGGTTCATTTGTTAATTGCATTATGTTTGTTTGTTTGTGTGTCTCTGTATATTGCCACTACATTTTGTTATGTATATTCAAAATTGTAGGCATATTTTAGATTTCGAATGTATACATGGCAAAAAAACTCAGCTCTTTTCTGGTCCGGTAGGATTTTGGCCCGGCTCGAGATAAAAAAATCCGGGCTTGAATGATAATTCTCAAATTCGGATCAGGCTTATTAAAATCTGGATCCGACCCGACCCATTATCACTCCTATTAGAATGAGAATTGAAGTATAGAAGTATCTAGTATTTATTTATTGTTTTGAGGTTTCTCTTTGCTCTATAACCGGAGAGTTTCAATTCACTTTTGTTATTACACATGCTATTGGATGAGAACTTAGAGGATGTTGATTTGAATTTTGTGCACAATTTTTTTATAAATCATAAATCATAAATTATAATTATTAAATATGACTTAATTCTTCATTTTTATTAATATTCCTGAGGAGTTGTAGAAAATTATAAATTTTTTTATCACAATCTAATTCATTGTGGTATTTATACATTTATCGTCAATATCTAAGTTTCTCAAATTATGTAGAATCATATTATTTTGTCCGATAATATATCTGAACAGAAAAAATTAATAAAACAATATTTTCCAAATGTGAATTTGGCAATTGGAGTGACGATTACATCTTCCGGAGGTTTGACTGGTCAAAGTTGAGGAGCGGATGCAAAAGTATTTAAGTGAAGTTGGTCAAGGTCAACATATTGTTGGATTGTACCTTCCAGTTCCACGCTGCTCTCTTTAGTGGGCCCCATTTTTTGGATTGCCCTAAATGATGCTCTTATCTTTTGTTCACATTACATTTTATTTTTTCAAAGGTTATTCACATTTTACTATTATCAAATATCTTACCAAATTTTATACGTAAGAAAAAAAAAAATTCTAATTTCAATCGGTTGGTTGTGAATATATTTTATTAAAGATGATAATATGATTAGTTATTTTGAATATCTTATATATTATCCGATTCTGAATTTTAGTGGCCTATATTATCTGCGGATTGAACACATCTTTTATTATAATTTCATTTTTTTTTTGGAAACGTTGGAAATCCCACCACCAAACCACCTATTCTGGGCCGCAACGCAGGTAAAACCACCGGCTGTCCCAGGCTCTTACAAGAAGTGCACTCCATTGATTCGAACCCAGAACCTCAAGGTGAGATCCTGGACTCTACACCACCAAGCCACACCCCTTGGGGACTTACTATAATTTCATATTATAATAAAAATCTAAATATGATTTTAGGTATTTGATCGTGTAAATGATTATAATCTAGTTGACTTTATAGTTTAAATGAGTCAATTGATTGATTTACATTTAATATTTATGTCTCATTTGTTTATCTATTAATTCAAACAGTGTTTCTAATTCACATTAGAGTTCTTACTTTCTCATTTGAAATCATATTCATATTTATAAATAACTTTAAAAACATATAAATTTTTTTTCAAATGAATTCCAATTAAATTTAATGTAATTTATTCCATTTAATTTTAAATTTTTCTAATCAACTTGAAATCTTGACCGTTAATGTGGAAGAGCTAATAATCAGAATCAATATCATAAAGCACAACAAATAATATAAAATTCAAGATTTTTTTTTTTTTTTTTGTAGAATTAATTCAAAGTAAAAAAAACAAATAACGATAGACCCAAAAATTAAAAAAATGACCAGTTTTTGTGGACGACTGCTATTTATGTCTATTTTTTTAATAGAAGATTATGTTTTAATTTTGTAATAGGTTTTTTATTTTTATTTTATAAGTTTATAATAAAAAAATAATTGTAAAGATTAAGTGTCATATATGTTTGTTTATTTTAATAGGAGATAACAATATTTTTTTTATTGTAATAGGTAATAAAAATATTACTTATAGAGATTAGGTACCGCATATGTTTTTTTTTTTTTTTTTTAAAATTTAACGGTACTTATTTTTTATAATTTAATAATAAGAAATTACATTATTAATTAATTAAATTAATATGTTTCTTATTTTAATATGAGACTATGTTTTATATTGTAATAGGTTTCTTATTTTAATTTTACAAATTAATAATAAAAAATTATAAAGATATTTTAATATTATAGATTAATAATAAATATGATATTCTATTTTTATATTATAATAGGTTTATTTTTTTAAATATTTTAGATATATTTAAATTTTATAATTAATAATAAAAAATTAATTGTATAAATTAAGTGTCACATATTAAATTAATAGGTTTCTTATTTTAATAAGAGATTATGTTTTTATTTTATGATAGGTTTTTATTTATTATTAATTAATCAATTAAATTAATAAGTTTCTTATTTTAATCCGAAATTATATTTTTATATTATAATAAGTTTATTATTTTAATTATATTATTTAATAATAAAAAATATTATAATTTAATAATAAATAGGAGATTCTAAATTTATATCGCAATAAGTCTCTTATTTTAAAAATTTATTATTTGAATTTTATAATTTTAAAATAAAAACATAATTTTAGAGATATTTTAATTTTATAATTTAATAATAAAAATTTATTGTAGAGATTATGTGACACATATTAAATTAATAGCTTTTTTATTTTGATAGAAAATTATGTTTTTAATTTTATAATAGGTTTCTTATTCTAATTTTTAATAATAAAACTAATTTTAGAGATAATTTAATTTAAGAATTTAATGTATTCTTATTGTAATATATTTCTTATTTAATAGAATTTAATAGTGAGCCTCAACGTGGCGCGGTAGAGAGTTTTAAAAATATTTAACACACATATATGTGTATATATTATATATATGGATGAATTAGGGTGGTTATGATTTTTTGTATTTTGAATATTAGTATTAGATATACGATAAAAAAAATATTGATAAATATTGATATAATTAATTAATTTTTAAAAAAATTTCGTATACCAAATGTAGTAAATTTTTATTTTTTATTTTTAAATTTTGATTATTTCAATTGGTTACGGATATATATAGTAATCGTCAATTTTTTCTATTTTAGATAGATATCATATATTGATATATGTTTCGATAAAAATTTCGATAAAAATGATCGGATATTTAATCACTGTCATATCTACATTCTACACCCGCATTCACTTGAATTTCAAACAATAATAAAATATAAAAATTGGTATTAAGTGAATAAAATGTTTAATTCCTGCCAATATTTAACCATATAAAAATGAACTTGCTTCCAAATTTTTTTTATTTTCTAAATTTATATAAATAAAAATCCTTCTAAGATTTGATGTGAACACAATTCAATCAACAATATTTTGTTTGTCGGCCAAGCTATCATCACCGATTTATCACATCAAGCTGTGAACAGCCATAAAGTTTTTGTTTTTGAATTCTGTTCACATCAAAGTTTTTGATTTTGATTTACATAAATTTAGAAAGGAACAAAATTTAAGAGAAACTTGATTTTATAGGGTTAAAAAATGGTATTTTTTTTTTTAAAAAAAAAATGGTATTTTTTTGAAAAATCTTATTTACTAAATACTAACCATTATTATTATTATTATTATTATTATTGAAATTCGAGTGCTCACGAACGCAAAGTGTATTCAGAACCAACCAATTAATATTTATTTATTTTTTTCAATTAAATAAAACAAAATTGATAGTTGATTAGGATTGAAACTTGTGAGCCTCAAAATTTTGGTAAGATACTTTTTGATAATATGTCTTTTTGTAATCTATTGGTACCAAAGGAGAATGAGTGGCCATTTATTTATTTATTTATTTTTTACAGTTTTAATAAGGACAAAATTCATGTTATTTTTTGTTTTTTAAAAAATAATAAACAAAGATATTTACGTGACGAATACGCTACATTAAAAAAAAGTGGTGTCCAATCACCGACTAACCAAACACGGCATATCCATTTAACATTTTGTATTTTATTCCTTAATCTGTGTTTTAAGAAGCTTCATTTGTTAATTATGTTGTTTACCTTTAATTAATCTCATTTTTAATTAATTGCGGATAATATCATTGGATGCGATGTCTTCAGAAAAAAAATGAAAGTCAATGATAAAGTGAAGTTAGAGTGACCCGACGACGGTTCTGGTTCGGAACCGAAATCGAATTGAAAAGAATCATTCAATTCTGATTCCGGTTTCGATTTGAGAATCATAATCGGAATCGATTTCGTACGGTTCCAATCATTAAAGGGCATAAACGGCACTACCTGGTCTTGACGCCCACACTTCGGATGAACGAGACTTCACAGAGGAGACTGCCTAAGATTATGACCGAGGAAAGATTACCATCTATTTTCTGTTATACAGGATCCTCATAAGAGGCAAGTGGAGCATACTCAATTTTTTGAATTTTATTATATTTATTTGGTTATAATATCCAATTATATTTTTTTTAAAATTATATAAAAAATAAAAATAAATTGAACCGGGACCGTTCGGTCTGGTTCCGGTTCGGTTAACGGTTACAGTTCTTCAATCTTATGGAATCGTAACCATGCGGTTCGGTTCCGATTTGGAACCGAACCGAACCGGTGGCCACCTTTAATCAGGGCTCAGCGCTCAGGGTAAGTGTTGAATTATATTAAATTTTTTAGGATTTTAGATGAATTTTTAAAATAGAATCTCTGTTGATAACAGATAGATAGATAGATAGATAGATAGATAGATAGATAAATAATATATATATATATAATATAATTTACTAAAAATTGATATGTATTTGAATTGAGGGACTTTAATTTAAGTCAAATTGAAGGCTTCATTTGAATTATGTGTAGACTTTTCTCACGTTACATATGCTTTTACAATTATCTTTTTTTTTTTTTTTTTTTTTTTTTTTTTTTTTTTTTTATAAAAAAATCAAATAAACTTCCGAGAAGGCATTAACTATGACTTCCTATATTGTTAATATAACTTAAGTTGAGTATAGATACTTATTCGCTATATTCTTAACTCTTAAGATTAAGATTAATGTGTGTATCTATGGAGGTTGATTATCCCCAAATATTTAAAAGTGACTACATCGTTATATAATTAATTTAAGAAATTTCAGTAGATTGTAAATGTAATTAACTTAAAAAAGGGAGACGAACTATATAATTAAATTCCAACAAGGCCAGAAATACATAATAAGGAAAAAATGGAAATATAAGATCAAGGGGAATTATGAATCATATTCCCAAAATTTAGTACGCTATTAAAAAATACATAAATCTTTAAATATTTTCACTGGTTCACCTAAAGATTGAAAAATATTACAAACATCCGTCTCATGTAACATATGTATACCTATGTTTGATACATTTTTCAATCATATGAAATTACCTACTAACGCACAAACAACACAAGTTATACCTAATTGCGAAATTAGGGGGTATGTATCGGCCAAATATTGCGAAATTAAAAATTCTTTACGATTTTAGGCTGCTTAGATTATAGCTTTTACCGATTAAGCTTAGAGTTCAATTTCTACAAGTAATACACATAATAATTAATTTTATCAATGATTGAAATTACCTACAAACGCACAACAAACACAACTCTATACCCAAGAGGGGGGTGAATTAAGTAATGACGTAATTTTGCGAAAATAAAATTTTTTTCAATTTTCTGTTACTAAGCTAGTAGCTTCACCAATTTTACTTAGGTCAATTTTCTTAATCACAATGTATCGCCTAAATGTAAGTTTCTAAACAATATGTGTATATAAAATAAAACTTGCAATAAATAAAGAGTTTAGAGATAGAGAAATTGACACCGTGATTTACAGTGGTTCGACCAACTCTTTGCCTACGTCCACTCACGCTTGAAGATTTCCACTAAGTTGAATCAACAACTTACACCGAATTTTTCGTGACTCAATCGCAACCAAGAGTTTTGTCCCATAGGTTCACTTCAAACATTTACACAAGAGTTTTTCAATGACTTACTCTTAAACTCTTACAATGAATTTTGTTCCTAAACTTACTCACAATATTTATACAAATTGCCCTTTTGAGAATACTCACTCAACAAGAGTTTTTACAACCGCAAGTGTTTGATAATGGAAGTTTAAAGTACAACTTGAGCACTCACAAAGATAATGAAGATTTAATGTGAGTTGCTAACCCAAGAAATCTAAGGTCACTATAAATGATAATGAAGGTGAAATGTGTGAGCTTGAATATGAGAGTGTATGATGATAAAGATTTTGTTTAACTCTCGATTTTTGCCTTAGAAGAAATTATATGAAGGTTCAAGAAGAAGGTAGAGTGTATTAATGTTTATGCTGAGACCATTTGCCGGTTTGCAGAGACTAGTATACCGGTCTGTCATTACAACGGCTATAAAATATTACCGTTTGACACCGATAAGCGTAAACAAGACCGATTTAATGACCGGTATGGATCATGCCAGTTTCCGAGAGCATGTAGAATACGAAGGTTCACTGGTATGAATACTGGTATGCTCTAGACCAATTTCGGTAACTGTGCCCCAGAGTGATCGGTATAGGTGACCAGTATGGAGAAGCTCGGTTCTATAGGCTATGTAAAACTGCTCAAAACAGAGAATGAACACTGGTATATCGGTGTGGAGACCGGTATGCCGGTTTTAGTGTCCGAATGCATGATTTGAAGATTAAAGCCAATTTGCACATGACCCTAATGCATCTAAATGAATGTGCATATGTACTATGAGCTTAGAGACTTAAATTATTAACTCACTTACAAAGAGAGCCATAAACCAAGACCACACTAAAGATTTTCTTCAATAAACACTACTCTTCACATTCATTACTTTTCACCACCAAAATGCTTCGACAGCATTTTGTCGTCAAAGTCTTCTAGTGTTGCATAATCAAAATCCATATCGAGAATATGTCGCTCACAATGGCAAACTATGCTAAATAATATAGAAATTTAATATAAAGCTGACAATAAATTAAAGAGGTAATGTTAGAAAAATTGACACTGGATTTATAGTGGTTCAACCAACAATGCATACGTCCACTCCTCCAAGTCACGTTTGAAGCTTTCCACTATCTAAAAGTAATTCCACACTTTACACCGTGAGTTTTCCGTGGCTCACTCACAACCAAGAGTTTTGTTCCATAGATTCACTTCAAACCTTTACACAAGAGTTTTATCTCATAGGTTCACTCTTAAACCTCTTACAACCAAATCACCACTTTGAGTGTACTCACTCAGCAAGAGATTTCTCAACCACAAGTGTTTGAATATAAATGATTTACAATTCAACTTGGGTACTCACAAATGATAAAGAAGATTTAGGATATGAGTTGCTAACCCAAATAATTCCAAGCTCACTAATATAATATAAATGTGTAGTGTGTGAGCTTTAATTATGAAAATTAAGGTTTGGTAAAGAAAGTTTATGTAAAACTCTATGTTTTTGCTTTCAAAAAGATGTTAAAAAGTGCAAGAGCTTGGCAAAAATGAAATTGAGGCTCAATATATAGTGAAGGTGAAAACTGCCCACAACTCTCTGTCCTGAAACCGATATGCTGGTCTACAGGGGTCGATATACCGATCTTGCAATTTAAACGGTTATAAGAATATGACAGTTGAAGATTAAAACACAGACCAATCAGATTATTGATCGGTATGCATGTTAGCTAACAGGTATGAGGACTAGTATGATTTGTCCCGGTTCCAGTAGCTATGCAAACTCTAAACTGACTGGTATGATAGACCAGAATGGAGTAGCCCAGATCCAGAGAGCATGCAAAACTGCCCAAGGTAGAGTAGGGACACCAATATGCCGGTATCAGGGACCGACATGTCGGTCACAGTGCAGAAACTCATGATTTGAAGTTTTAAAATCATTTTGCACAAGACCCTAATGCATATATATGAATGTGTATGAATCCTATAAGATCAGAATACCTAAATTATCAACTCACTTACATTGAGACTCCTAAGCTATATGATTGTACTAGATATCTTCATTTGACGCATGAGTCTTCACATTTAATATGCTTCGACATCTTTTTGTAACGCTCACAAATTCGCGTCGAAGCTGCTAGTATTGCTTCATCAAAATCATTCATCAAGTGCGTTGGTGCTTACATCATATATCTAAATTTGGTATATTTTTCAATCTTAATTGGCTGGACCGGTGAAAAGTTCTAGGATTTGTATAATTTTGATAACGTGCCCATAATATCTATAAGATAATTTTATTTATTCTTTAATGAAATTAGCATAAAGACATGATTAACGACACAATATAGAGAGGATAAATTTTTGAACATGTTGATTTATGAGCATAAAGGCTCAAGTTATACAGAGATTAAAAAATAATAAAAGAAATGATACAACTATAATTAGAGAACTTAATTGATTAATAATGAGTCTTTGAAGAAATATATTTCTCACTTGAGCTAGTGACCACAAGAATTTGCCAAGTATAGAAGAAAAACACGTTTTGACTGTTTATTAAGAGAGAATAAAAATGACAGTAGAGAAAAATACCATAGCAGATACTTGTATATATTATGGTGAAAATATAATGACAGGATCATTATTTTTCTTAATATTTTTCTCTCTTTTCTCTTTATTATTTTGTCTTTCTTTCAATTTTATGACTATTCTTATTTAAGAATTTGGATAAAATATTTAATTA
>SKCR01034826.1:0-82105 GCA_019454045.1 Zanthoxylum bungeanum | reverse complement strand
TGTTCTGAGTACGTGTATATTAGACAAAGACCCTAGGATTTACAGTATAGTGCGCAGTTACAACGAAGTTTGTAATTGACATTGGGAAGCCCATTATTAGTTGTATATCCTTAAATAAAGTTCCTGGTCAAGATTTGCTAACACGGGTCGGTTAGTAAAATCTGTTGAGACCAGTACGTGTCGTGTATCTTGACTTGGTCCGATGGTTTTCCCAACGAACCATGAGTCTCGGGAGACTCGTATAGACATGTAGGTGTTTATTTGATAAGACACTGAACGACTCATTGAAGGTTTCCTAATAGATGGTACACCAACGTCAATAGGAACCTTCTCGAGTTGAGCGAGCATAGTGGTCCTTCGACTTGAGATACCACAGTGGGATATATGAGTTATCCTCCACACTTTGATGGCAGTCACGTCACCGATCTATTCATGATCAGACCTCCGCCTGTTCGTTGGGTGTGGACTGATGCTCATGATATCCAGTGCGTATCAAGATAGGATCCGTCAGTCCTGTGTACATGGCATAGACATCCTCACGTGTTTACGATCTAGTAAATCCATGGCCGTGGTATAACTTCGGAAATCAGTTTCGAGTGTTATTTAGAGATCGTAAATTGAAAGTCGACTGTATTATACCGAACGGATTTGACGTTCTCATCTATATCCCAGGTATAATACGGATTGACTGTGACAGAAGGATTATACGTATGCTATGACCCGCGACTTGTATAGTTTATCGAGATTATCCGTGGTCATCATAATCCATGAGTGGATGGATTATGGACACGAAATTGGATTTCGTGACGGATAGACATAAACTTAGAGAGTCCCACAATATGAAGTGTACTCGTTGAGCACTTGGGCAACTCGTTATGAATAATACAGATTATTCATTATATTTCACTGGATTAAGTGAGTTAATTCAGATCGTTTAATCGTTAAACGACAACACATGCAATTAAGGGATTTTGTCCGATAATAATTATTGTGTATTTGTATTTGATACATAATTCGATTAGATACACATTAATTATTCGTCAAATGAGATTTTGACACATGCCATGAATAAATGTATTTATTATTTATTGTAAATAAAAAAATACATATATAATAAAAAATTAATTGATTAATTGATATTTAAATGTTAAATATTAGAATGATTAATTAATTATATCATTTTTTCATTAATTGTCATGAAATATGGTAAGTTGTTATTGGAACACATGGCATGTCTTTATATTAGGCTTCATTTGTCCAATTTTGATTTGTTGAAATAAAGTAATCATTAAATTAATTGATTTATTATTTTTTTTTTTGGGACAAAACCCCAATTTTCGTGACTTTCCCTATTTAAATTGAAAAGTTGTTTTCTCTCTCTTGTTCACTTCCACCATGGCCGAAACAAAGCAAGAAAATGGGTTGCAAAATTGTTTGAAAAACCATGGAAGAATTGAAGGAAAACTCAAGGAAAAAGCTTAGGAATTTGGAGATTAATAGGTAATCCTTCATTCTTTTGAGCTTAGAAACTTGTTTCTTGTTTCTTGAATTGTTAGATGTGATCTAGGGTTCCTTCAATTCTGAAATTTTGGGGCTTTTGTTTGTGATTAATGGTGATAGAAGTTGAAGCATGTGTGAAGTAGAAATTGGAGCTAATTAGTGTAATTTTGTTCCAATTTGTTCAAATTATTGTTGGACATTAGAGTTGCTATTCTAGAGTATTGTGACCACTCTTATGGCACCTAGAATTGTTCTTGAGTGCTTCATGTGTGGTGATTCTAGTTGGTGTTATGATTAATTTGATTAATCTTGAATTTGTTGGATTTAAGGCATGAAAATTAGAATTTTTGGTTCCTGATCAGATTAGGCTTAACTGGAAATTATGTGATGATTTTGATGTCATATGAATGTGTTTTGGAAGTTGGCACAATTGCCAGAATGTGTTTCGGACTTGAAATAAGCGAAAACGGCCAAAAACGGCGTTACCGGGTGGATTTTGAGCCAACCGGGTGACGGCTGTGAAAACAGTGATTCTGTCACTGTTTGGGCAGCCCATGTACTGCCCCGACACTATTGGAGCTGACCTGAGCAGTTTCCATAAGTGTCGGTAGTCGGTTTGGTCAAAAACACGTTTTAGGCCATTTTGCGGAAAAACCGTTTTCTTAAAATTTTCATGACGTTTCAATAATATTTATGTCAATATATGATGTTGAATAATTGGTTTAGGTAATATATGAATAAATTATTCATATTAGATATTGAATAATTTATTCGGTATTTTGAAAAAGTTTTAAAATACGATATCGTCCGGACCCGCGCTTTCGCTGCGCCCCATCGCCCCAAACCCTAACAATGTGTTATTAATGTATTGACTGTTATGTATGCTTCGTTGTCGGTTGTACGATGATTGTATGTATGTCTAAGTGTATGTGAGTGTATGATAGATATATGAACCGTGTATGTTTACGTAGAATGAATGAATGACTTGGAAATTGGTGTGAGTATAAGATGTTGTAAAGTGTGTTTGCTAAGTTGTTTTTATACGTATGTATATGTGTAAGAGACTGATTGTGTTTGCAAGTTTCTGGTATTAGATATGTCTCCAAGTAAGAATTCTGAAATTGTATTTGCATGAATATAAGAGAAGTGAGCTATGATATTTATGAATGCATATGAATCACGAATGTTAAGTTATCGTAAGGCTATCGGAATTGAAGGAAGTTTGCATCGAATTGGATAAGTTTGTTTCAAATTGAAGAAAGTTTATTTGACTTATCGATTTCATGATATTTCAAAGATGCTTATTCGTAATAAAGTATAGAAAATGTGACTTCATGTTTCATATGATTGAAATGGATTCGACGTTAGATGACGTACTCTATGATATACGAGTTTTGCTTTGTATGCTTTGGATGTTTGGGTATTAGATTGGCACTTATGTAGATATGTAAATATGAGTATTTGTCACGTGTAAAGAATAAAGGATACAAATAAAGTTGATAATTCTGAACTCGTAATAACTTGGTAATTCTGAAAAGATTTTGATATGCTTGACTTGTATGTTTATTTGTAGTACGAGCGTGATTACTTACTAAGTTTTATAACTCACACCAAGCCAGTTTGCTAGTTTTCCAGGTTGGCTTCTAGACTGGTCAACCACTTCAGCTTTGGAAGCCATGCTCGAGACGCGGATCACCCAAGTTGCAGTCACCCTCACAAGTGTCCTAGGAAAAGACTTAGAGGTTTAGGATATATGGTTATTATGTTATATGTAGTGTTGAGCACGCTGTTTTGTATTGTTAAGTAAAAGTTTTGATTGTATGTGATGTTGTGGGCACAGAGCCCTTAAGTGTTGATTGATGTTGTGGGCACTGAGCCCTTAAATGTTGATTAATGTTGTGGGCACGAAGCCCTTAAGTGTTGATTTTGATCTTGATGTGTTTTGAGTAGACCTGAGGTCATTTTGTATGTTTGATGTATTCTTCAAGTTTCGTTTTATGCTGGACGTGATTCAGGTTGTCCAGTTTTAGCATATATCATGTCCAATTTTCTGTAAATTTGGAGGCTTATGAAGATGGGTTAATTCTGTCTTCTGCCGGTAGCATCATATCTCTGACGAGATATTACATATAATGAGACATCCTTACTTTTTTATACAATTATTTCTCCTTCCTTATTTAGAAGACACGTGCAAATTCCTCATTGCACCTTAAAATTATCCCAAAAATTACAACTATTTAATTGATCCAGATGGTGGAATTGGTAAGGGATGACCTAGAGATTCCATGAAGTCCCACTTTCCCTACGACAAGTAATAGATCGTTAAGTACAACAAACATTTCATGAAAATGTCATGTATAAACAATTCGACAATTAGGGTAATAAATCAAATCATTTTCCAAGTACAAATGTTAATGGTAGAGAGATTCCATACAGTATATGAACAAATTAACAAGAAATGCTTGGTTAAATGTCACATCACTTGCATTAAGTTGTGAAGAAAAAAAATTACGATATTACCTGCAAAATTAAGTATCATTATTCTCCTCTTTCTCATTTTAAGGTTCCATTTTCCTTTTCGCAGTGAAATTTTTGGTTGGTCAAAAAGAGGAACTTAACGGAAGGACGCAAGGGGAATCTGAGACGTTACGGCAGATTCACGGACCGTTAATTTACTGTGGGCCATGTGAGATTGGGACACACGGGGGTGGTGGAGAGAGCAAGGGGTGCCGTGCTTTACGTTTGTAAACGGAAGGTAAGCGGACCCCACGTCTCACGTGGGACTGTGACTTACTGGCCACGTAAGCGACAAAAAAAGGCTGCTTATAAAATCTCCTCTAATCTCCTCTCCGCCAATCGTAAACATTCTCCCACGTGGGAATTTGGACCCCACAACACATGACATCATGGAATCAATTTATAACCTTTTTTAAAATAATTAATTAATCAATCAATCAATAATTTTAACCTACTACTCATCTAATTCCCAGTCACTATATATATATTCTACTTATTTTTGGCTTTCATGATCTGGCTCATTCTTCTTTCTTCACTATCCCCTTTTCCTTTTCTCGTCTCTTCTTCTATTTGTTAATTTGATCATCATGGGTGACTCTTCTGCTTCATATATTCATATGGTAAGTTGGTGACACAAATATATTCGAGACTGTTATGTGGGTTTTGTTTTCGGGGCAATTTCATTTTTATTGGGATTTAAGTTGATTTTTTTTTAAAAATTTTCTTTGTGATTGATGATTTGATTTGTTGTGATGGTTGATGCAGGTGCATCATCTAATCGAAGAGTGTCTAGTATTCAACATGAGCAAAGAGGAGTGCATGGAAGCTCTTTCCAAACATGCCAATATCAAACCAGTCATCACATCAACAGGTACACAGACAGAACTTCTTGTCTATCAAATCCTGTCATACATACATATATACATACATACATACATACATACATTCATATGCAACCACGTGTGTGAAATTAAATATGTATGTATTTGTTATATTTACAGTATGGAAAGAATTGGAGAAAGAGAACAAGGAGTTCTTCGACGCCTACACAAGAAAATTAGCAAAAAGAGCAACAGTTATGGAAACCAAAGATAGAATCGAAAAGATACTTGCAAAAACTACCATTAGGAACACCAATGAGTAAACATTAACATGCCAGATCATCAATAATTAGTACAGCTTTTAGGTATCTAATAATCATAGGAAGACGACGCCGTATAAAGTTGGAGTAGTAGCAATTTAAAAAAGGAATCCCAGCAGCAGCAGCAGCAGCAGTTGAGTTGGGAAGCGTGACGGGATGTGGGTACAAGGTTTTGCATGAAGTCATGGCACGTTGCTTAAACGTGGCACAACCCTCTTTGTTTACATTATCTACTTGTCTATTTTCTTCTTTGTAAATTTTCATATAATAATTAATATGCATGCCCTACCCCCCCAATGCTTTTGTTTATTCATGTCTGTTTGTTTTCTCCTAGCTCATCTTTCTTCTTATCTTCATCTGATAAAAATATTAATAATTATAATTAGTAATTGATTGTGATTAATGAAGTGAAAGTGAGGTTTGATTTCGGGACCATTTTTGAAGTGTTATCAATTGTCACTTTCCCAAAGCTTTCATTTTGTTTGTTTGCTATGATCCAACTTTAATTTAAGATGCTTATGTAATTTTTGTGTTGTAATATTATCTTCTAATTAAATATTATTTATCTTTTTAGTGATTTTGTATTAATTTTTGTATTATTTTGTGTGGACATATCATTGCTCTTGTTTAATAGATATATTGTCTGTGACAAAGGTCATAAATTAAATAGAGATTGTTGATTAGATTAACTCTAATGGCTGGCCCTTGGGATTTCTAATCACAACTCCTAAACCCGCTTGCCGTTTATCTCTACCAACAGCTGCATCTGTATTTATCTTCAGCCAGCCAATAGGGGGAGCTTTCCAGTTTCTTTTTCCCAACATCCTCCAGCTCATTCATCGTACTTTTGGGAGCCTTCACCCTTTTGTAAGCTTCCAACATAGCTTCTGCCTTAGCGGATCTGAATGGTTCCTCTTTATGTAAAATAATACAGAGGTTCATTGCGTGCCATAAAGCCCAATAAATAGCCATTATTATCACCTCCATTTCCATATTACTATGATCGCTTTCCAACTTCTGCAGAGCAATTAAAGGATCTAAAATGACAACAGATTTAATTGCTTCAGCAAAGGGGGATGAGCTGCCATATTTTGGTAGCATACTTACAGCTGAGAAGTGGTTTCCATCTGCACTCTACAACGATGACACATAGGCTCTTGTCTTCCACAAGTTGTCAGCTGATGGTGACAAAATCTGGGTGCAGCTCTCCAAAGGAAAATCTTCACCTTGGCAGGAAGGTTAGTAGGCCAAATGAGCTTTCAGTGGTTACTTTGGTCACTTAAGCAATTTGGAGACTCGGTGAATTTTGTGTTCAAAGCCAAATGGTATCCATTCTTAACTGAGTAAATTCTTTTCTTATCAATTTGCCATATAATCTTATCCTCCTTCGATTCCCTTGGCAAAGGAATCTTCAAAATCTCTTTGGCATGCTCCTCGAGAAAGAGTTGCTTCACCAGCGCAACATCCCATTGGTTACTTGAATCAATCAACATTGCCACTCTTGCTGATGGAATTACAGGAGGATTCAACAATGGTTTTTGAGTGTGTAATCTTGGAATCCAATTGTCCCTATAGATGTGAACCCTCTCACTATTACCAATTCTCCACCTCACTCCTTTAGCTAATGTTAGTTTTCCTCATAGTATGCTAGCTTCTCCATATACATGAAGGGTAGGAAGTTAACCTTTGCTCCCATAAAATCTGAATTTTTGAAGTATTTTGTTTTTAGGATTCTTGTCACTAGAGACTGATGATCTTTCATCACATGCTACTCCTGTTTTGCCACTAAAGCCAAAATCCAAGTCCTCCTCTAACTTTACATGGCATATTCTTTCCCATTTAGTTCAATGGATGTTTTTCCGTTCTTTCGCTAAGCCCCACCAGAAATTTGCAATTGTTTTTTGAATCTCATCACAAAAACTTCGTGGGAGTTTGAAAACACTTATAACACATGCAGAAACTACTTGGGCCACTGCCTTTATCAAAACTTCTTTCCTACCACAAGAAAAAAACTTGTTGTGCCAATTCGAAACTTTATTCATAACTTTGAGCTTGATTTTATTGAAGAAACTAATTTTTTCTGTTAGATAATGAAAGAAAGTCTTGAATTCACTCCATATGAATTTACAATGGTATGGGTCTTTATATAGGCTACATAGAAAATCAAAATAGAAAAGGAATCCTATAGTAATTAACAATAATAATGAATATATAAAATATGCATCTAATAGGGAAATATAATAAAATCATGAATCCTAAAGGTACTAGGAATTCTATTTTGGATATTCATTCCATAATATAGATTTCCATAATAATATTCTTTAGCATTCCTTAACACGGTCAAACTCAAGCTAGTGACGAAGGAACAAGCTTGAGGTTGTATCTTGAAATCGGAGAGCGGAGTCTTGAAATTGGAACTTTTGAAACTTGGAGGTTGTAAACCTTGAGATAACTGATGAGCTTTAATCTACGAAGCCCGAAGAGGGAGCCGAAGCCTAAAAGGGTGCCGAAGCTGAGAGCTTTAACCTTTGAAGCCCGAAGGGGGAGCCGAAGCCCAAGAGGATGCCGAAGCCGGAGAGCTTTAACCTACGAAGCACAAAGGGGGAGCCGAAGCCTAAGAGGGTGCCGAAGCCTAAGAGCTTTAACCTATAAAGCCCGAAGGGGGAGCCGAAGCCCAAGAGGATTCCGAAGCCGGAGAGATTTAACCTACAAAGCCTGAAGGGGGAGTCGAAGCCCAAGAGGATGCCGAAGCCGGAGAGCTTTAACCTACTAAGCCCGAAGGGGGAGCCGAAGCCCAAGAGGATGCCAAAGCCGAAGAGCTTTAACCTACGAAGCCCGAAGGGGGAGCCGAAGCCTAAAAGGGTGCCGAAGCCTGAGAGCTTTAACCTTTGAAGCCCGAAGGGGGAGCCGAAGCCCAAGAGGATGCCGAAGCCGAAGAGCTTTAACCTACGAAGCACAAAGGGTGAGCCGAACCTAAGAGGGTGCCGAAGCCTAAGAGCTTTAACCTATAAAGCCCGAAGGGGGAGCCGAAGCCCAAGAGGATTCCGAAGCTGGAGAGATTTAACCTACAAAGCCTGAAGGGGGAGCCGAAGCCCAAGATGATGCCGAAGCCGGAGAGCTTTAACCTACGAAGCCCAAAGGGGGAGCCGAAGCCCAAGAGGATGCCAAAGCCGAAGAGCTTTAACCTACGAAGCCCGAAGGGGGAGCCGAAGCCCAAGAGAGTGCCGAAGCTGGAGAGAGTTGAAGCCCGAGAGAACCAAAGCCAAAGAGAGAGTGAAATATCGACAGAGATCCGAAGCCCGACAAAGAGGGAGTGAAATCCCGACAGAGAGCGGAAGCAAAATCTTAAAGAGAGTCGAAACCTGAAAGGTGCTGGCAGAGCACACTTGTGAAGGGGTGGCGCGTGAGGTTCACGTGCTGATGGTGGCCGTGATCCCCACGCGTCGATGAAAAGAGAGAGAGTGAAACTAGAAAAAGGAGAACCTGAGCTCTGATACCATGTTAAATAATGAAAGAAAGTCTTGAATTCACTCTATATGAATTTACAATGGTAGGGACCTTTATATAGGCTACATAGAAAACCAAAATAGAAAAGGAATCCTATAGTAATGAACAATAATAATGAATATATGAAATATGCATCTAATAGAGAAATATAATAAAATCA
Source organism: Zanthoxylum bungeanum (assembly GCA_019454045.1). NCBI lineage: Eukaryota > Viridiplantae > Streptophyta > Magnoliopsida > Sapindales > Rutaceae > Zanthoxylum > Zanthoxylum bungeanum. The sequence continues at coordinate 73,280 of SKCR01034826.1, read as the reverse complement.
TGAATCTAAAGGTACTAGGAATTCTCTTTTGGATATTCATTTCATAATATAGATTTCCATAATAATATTCCATAGCATTCCTTAACATTTTCCTTCCCATCATAAATGACAACCCCAAATGCTTCTCGTTTTTTGAAACAACATTGAGTTTGAAGATATCCTTAATAGCATTTACTTGCTAAGGCCTTATCATATTATTGAAAAACATATAGCTTTTTTTTGAAGAATGAATATCTGCCCGAGGCCATCACAACTTCTCAATTATGGTTTTTAGGTTTCTGTACTCCTTCACTATTGCTCTGGACAATATCCTACTATCATTCGCAAAAACAAGATGTGATATTGTGAGTTCCTTGTTGAATCTCAGGCCATGGAAATAATTTTTCTATTCTGCTTGCTGGAGAAGTTGAGAAAATCTATGCGTACAAAATAAACAAGTAAGGGGATAAAGGACATCCATACCTAAGTCCCCTTTCAGGTTGAATAAGTTTTCTAACTATGCCATTGATGATTATATAAAAATATGAGGTAGTAATACATCTCATAATCAAGTTAATCCAATCACTAGAAAACCCCCAATCTAACAATTGCAATTTACATCCAACTTAATGGCAACGAAACATTTCTTTTTTCCTCTTTTGTGTCTAATCTTATAAAAAAAATTATAGCCTATAATTGAATTAATTGGAGAATTCACAAATTAAGCCATAATTGAATTAATTATACAATTAATCACCTAATTGATTTAAAATTATGCAAATTCAAATCCCAAATTACCAATTGAGAGTCAATCACCATAAAGCAACTCAAGAAAAATTCTAAGTCACCAAAGAGTGAATCAAGCAACTATAGAATGGAAATTTGGTGCCCTATACTCTAATTAGACCTAATTACACTAATAAGCCTAATTAATTTACGCATGCATGTTCAAAGTTCATATTTTACTATCAAACACATAAATTCAACACCAAATATGAAGGAAACATATTTTACATCATATGCAAAATTATGGACCAAAATAAATAAATTTTCTAAATTAAAAGAAAAAATAAAGATTACTTTAATCTTATATTTCCTCATTTGATTATTCTCCATCTAATTTCCTTCATACACTCAAATTTGGTGGATTTTTTCTTATATCCCAAGAACCCTAAAATTCAACACTTTGAACTTCTTCAAGCCAAAACTAAAATGAAAACAATTTGTCATCCATTTTACCTCTTGGCCCGAAAATTAGTTATTTATAGCGGAGGGCTATTTTTATCATTTTGACAATATCCAAAAATAAGCCAAATAGCACTCTAATATTTGGTTATAAGTTTTCCATGTATAAAGTTTATCTAATAAGCTTTAAATAAGGAATACTCCAAGAATATTGCATAATAAATAATTATTAAATTAAATAAATAATTTACAAGTGGGTAGATTATGGACACGAAATTGGATTTCGTGACGGATATACCTGAACCTAGAGAGTCTCACTAATGAAATATACTCGTAGAGCACTAGGACAAATTTTATAAATAATACTGATTATTTATAATTCGTTTAATGGTTAAACGATAATACATGCTTTTGAGATCTTTCGGCCATTTATTAAATGTCGAATTGTGATATGTGACATTTATTATTAATATATGTATTTTGATTATTTAATGTAAATATAATATATATATTTAAGATATTTGTATTTAATTATTTGATTATTCAAATGTTGAATAATTAAATTAATTAAATAATAAATATCTATTTACTTTATTAAAGTAAGATAAATGACACTTTTTAATTGGTTGGAATGGCCATTTTTAATTGGTATAAATAGCTTGATTTAATTAGTCCAAGTGTGATATTTATTGGATAAATATAACTTTTTTAATTAAATCATTTTCCAACATTTATTAATGAAATAAAAAATTAGAAAATATATGGCTAATATTTTCCCTTGAGTTTCGGCCACTTGAAGGAAATTATAAAAGCCATCTTTTTCATTTTTTGTTTCATAATCTAAGAACCCTAAATCAAAATAAAGGAGAGCTTGAGAGAAAAAAAGGAAGAAAGAAAGCAAAAGCTTGAAAATCTTTAAATTTAGTAAGTTTTTCTGTAACGACCGGTAACTTTTTCGACCAATAATTTCGACTACCGTTTCATTCTGGGATGAATATTCATAATATAAATTATGTTGAACATATACACACTCATGAAGTGACCTTGGGGGATAATCGATATTCCTCGAAGTTCTGATATCGAATTGTACGATGTTTCACTACCGGATAACCTACGGTGTTTGGGCCGTAACTTTCTCATACGAACTCCGATTTCTATGAATTTTATATCGTCAAAAATCTGAGATCAAGACCTACAACTTTTACATTGAACGTGTTTCCAAATTAAAATCAGAAATAGGTTAAAAATACAGATTAAAATTTTAGATGAATAGTACCTGAGGGCATTCTAGTAAATTCTACAAGATTCTTGAAAATTCTACATTTTTCTTATTTTTAAATGGTCAAGTATATAAGATAAATACTATTCAGAAATACACAAAAATGGAGGCAAAAGAAAGAGGAAAACCTGGGGAGAAGAAGAAGAATAAAAAAAAGAAGAGAAAAAAGAAGAAAGAGAAAAAAGGAAAGGAAAGGAAAAAGAAGAAAGAAACAAAGAGTGGAGGAGATTGGCAACCATTAGAGACTTGAGAGATGTTGGAAATCAAAAAAATGGGTAAGAAATCCATGACCCAAATTTTTAAATGTTAAGTTTGATGATTTGATAATTACATAGTGTTGTGAGCTTGGGTATGATGATGATTGTGTGATTTTTATTTTGAGGCAATAGAAATGTTGTTAAACCCCAATTTGTTAAGTTTGGGTGTAATTTGGTGAAATGCATGAAATGAATTCAAAGATGATTGTTGATGGGATGGTAGTTTAGGGGATGTGAAATGGAGTGATATATGATATATTGTACATTGTTGTTTTTAGTATGAAAGTGTTGGTATGGAGTGTAGTATGATATTTGTGCATTGGATGAGCTTAGAAAAGCAAAACATAATCCTGAAAAACCAGGTCGCGTCGCGACGCGGAAGAGCTTTGCGTCGCGACGCGCAAAAGAAAAATTATTGCACGCCTCTGGACGCCGCGCGTCACGACGTGCAAGGGTTTGCGTCACGATGCGTGACACAAACTATTTCCAAATTGATTTTAAACCATCCCAGGTCCATCCTAGCATGTCAGAGGCCGTCTTATAGGTCTCGCATCAGTTCGTATTCATACCTTCCATCAAGTCACAAGCATGATAAGCCTTGTAGCGATGACATGCAGACGTATTAGTAAATCTAGTTAAGTTCCGAACCTTATCTTATGATTTGTAAACTAATTGAGTTTTCGATTATAGATTACCCTCAGGAATCACGAGTTTCTCTAGTGAAGTGGAGAAAGGCTAGCGGAACTCAATAACAGTGAGTGGACACTCTTCTTTTAAATTGACTTTTATTTTGTCATTTTTGTTTCGGACTTATATTTTTACGCTATAGGCGTTAGAAGACTTTCTTTACAGTTATTTCATGCATAGTTATGTTTTGAGAAAAAATAAATATTTTTTTGAAAATGTTTTGTACAGTTTTGAGATTCAAAGCATAATTTTTATGTTTTCGGGACATTGGGGAAAAACCCACCCCAGTATGTAACTTGACGCAGCTTGGAATTGACGGACAGAGAACATGTGCACATGTAGAGGACTAGGGGACGACGATACTTAACGCCCCCAGATCCTAGTTCAGGGCTAGGGGACGGAGATACGTAACGCCCCTAGACCCTAGTTTCAGGGTCAAGTAGTAGCATGGATTAACACTACCGGCTCTAGTTCAGTGGCTTAGGGGACGACTATACGTAACGCTCCAAGACCACCAGTTTCAGGGACATGAGTGGCATGCTTTGGGGGACGGCGATACGTAACGCCTCTAAGTCATGGTTTTGCATTCCTTGCTCCAGATTCAAGTTTTTCAGATACATACCAGTTTTCAGAATTCATATTTCCAGTATACAGCTTTTAGAAACCAGATTTTAGAAATAGTTTTCAGAAACCAGAGCTTCAAAAGCAGTTTTTAGAAAGATGAGTTTTATAAAGAGATTTCAGACGCAGTTTTTCAGAAAATAGTTTTCAGATAAAGATAATTCTGGAACTCTGGATTTAGAACCAAAAGCTTAAACATCAGTTTCTTTTTCAGTCTTTCGTCCACTCACTTAGATCGTATAGCGATCTAACCCATACTCCAGTTTTCTCTTTTTGCAGGTATTCTTGGACGACAAGCTCGGGAGGACGGATACTGATGCAGTCACTAGGGTATGGGGGACGGCGATACATAACGCCCCTAGACCATAGTTTCAGGTTCAGGTAGTAGCATGGATTAGCACTACCGGCTCTAGTTCAGTGGCTTAGGGGACATCGATACGTAACGCCCCAATACCACCAGTTTCAGGGACATGAGTGGCATGCTTTGGGGGACGGCGATACGTAACTCCCCAAAGTCATGGTTTTGCATTCCTGGCTCCAGATAGGTGTATGGGGGGACGGAGATACGTAATGCCCTCATACGTCAAGTTTTTCAGATACAGACCAGTTTTCAGAATTCATATTTCCAGTATACAGCTTTTAGAATCTGGATTTTAGAAATAGTCTTCAGAAACCAGAGCTTCAAAAGTAGTTTTTAGAAAGATTTGTTTATAAAGAGATTTCAGACGCAGTTTTTCAGAAAATAGTTTTTAGATAAAGATAATTATGAAACTTTGGATTTAGAACCAAAAGCTTAAACATCAGTTTCTTTTTCAGACTTTCGTCCACTCATTTAGATCGTATAGCGATCTAACCCCAACTCCAGTTTTCTCTTTTCGCAGGTATTCTTGGACGACGAGCTTGGGAGGACAGATACTGATGCAGTCATTAGGGTATGGAGTCCACCAGTTCAAATCAGAAAGAGTGAGAGTCCAATCAGGTCAAATTGAAGTCATGTATTAGTTTCTATTTATGTATCAGTCATTGTAAAGACATGTGTTTTTATATAATCAGTTAATGAAGATAAGTTTGCATGTTTAGTTTTTAATTTGGGCGATGGACCCATACTTTTGGTAAAAAATTAGAGGAACGAGTAAATGTATTGTTATGGTAGTTGAGTCAGAGGCTTATGAGGTTAATACGGTCTATCCCTTGCGAATGTTACATTTTCTTACTTTCTTCTTTATGAAAAATGTTTCTAAGATTCTAGGCTTCAATATGTGTAGCTTAGTTTTTTCTATACTCTCTTGTGGATGTATTTTGATGGTTGGGAAGTTGATTGAAAGATGGAAGCATGTATATGTATAAAGAATGCATAAAATTAGTTTATTTGTATTCTTTTTGTCATTTGATGGTGAGTTGTCATTCTAGAGTTACTTAGCCACTCATAAATGACCTAGAATTGTTCTTGAGTTGTTTCATGATGGTGAGACTAGTTTGGTGTGGTAATAATTGAATTAAAGTGTTGAATTTAATTAATTTGGTGTTAATTTGTCAATTTATGGAAATTGTAAAATTAGGGTTCATAACCCACTCCAAATTGGGGGTTTTTCATATATGTGTTAATTAATGATGTACATATGATGCATATTAATTTTGGTGTTGATTGGACTTGATCTTGAATGGTTTTGAACCAATTTGGACTAAAGTGCAATTCTTGAAAACTTGAGGGACCTCTCAGCAATTTAGGGAAAATTGTTTTCTTGAATTACAATTTGTGTTTTCATGTATAAGACATGTATAAATCATTTTGGTAGTGATTTGGAATCACCTAATTGTGTTTTTGATAAATTAGGACTACAATGATCAAAATGTAAAGTTTTGGGGTATTTCCGTAATTACTGAAAAATCTGGAAAATTTTTCAGAATTCTTTTTTTAATGTATATTTGTTGTACAAATCATTTTGGTATTGATTGGAAATTACCTAAGCTTGTTTTGAATAGCTTAGGACTAAAAAGATTAAAATGGAAAGTTTTGGGGTTGTATTGTAATTTACTGAAATTATGATTTCTGGGTTAAAATTTCTGTTTTTTTTTTTTTAGTATTGAGTGATTAAAATAAATAAGTTTATTTAATTACCCAAGAAAAATTAAAGAAATGGGAAAATTTGATTTTCCCGCATTCTGCTGCGTAACCCGGGTATTTTGCCCAAAATCCCAACAAAAATTGTATCAGAGCAGGTCTGATCCTAAACACATGATATGAATATGCCTTTAAATTCAATGTTTAATTATGTTCTTACTTTATATATGCTTGTATTTATTTAATTTTTTAAAATTAAATGTGTAACATCCTTGTGAAAAATCCATAATTAATAAGGTTTTAAAGTAATATGTATTGGATGCATATTTTTTTGGTCCGTCTTGCATCCGAGAAAGTGCCAAAGCAGTAAGGGTGTAGTTGATACAAATTTATCCATACCGGATGTATATGTGATACTAGATAAATTCAAGCGAAAGCGGAAATCCTGAACGTGCCAAAGCTGTTAGGACTACACAAGTATCTTGAATTTATCATTGGTACTCCTCCTTGTGAACGTGCCAAAGCTGTCACAACGAGAAGCAACCAGGACCGGAACCTATGAGTCACTAGTGAGTGATTGACAATGAGTTGTCTACCTAATGAATATACGTAGGCGAGAACGTGCCAAAACTATGAGTCGAAATATATTCATGAGGTCCACCTCTCATTATGGAATTCAATTGAATCATTGAATTCCCATTTTCGTTGGGGATTACGGTATTACGTAAAATAATGGGAGACACTGCTTGGTTTAAAATTCCATAACTAAAGTAGTGTGTAATATTATGAAAATTGCTGCTTATGTTTCATTTATTCTATTGTGCTAATAGAATTAAAACTTCTAATCCACTGCATGCATATTATTTTATATGTTTTCTGACTTTCCTTATGATTGCAGATTTCTAGAATAGGTTCTAGATTTAGAGTAGGCTTCGATATTGTTAGATTAGTTGAAACCATCGGGAACTGTTGTTCCGATTTTCTTGAAAAATCAAGATGGTTAGTGACTTAGTTTTTAAGTCACAATAGGTAATCTAAATAGATATCCGGTTTAAGATATAATAGTCTGGAGAGAATAGTTTCTTTTGCAATAAGAATTGACGTGAATTAGTTCATGTCTCAAGATTCTTGACTGGCATTAAGAAAACCTCATTAGGTATTTGTTTATCTAATAATGACGTTTCTTGGCTTTAGTGACCTTTAGAGGTAATGTGTCTGACACAATTTGCTAATCAATTATTTGTAATTGTTGTGAATAGTTGAAATCAAATTATAAAGCTAAAGAAAGGAGATGTGTATAGTTGTGTATATGAAATATCGATTTTCACAATACGACAACTATAGGTATTGGATATCGGATCCCCCTTCTAGTTATTTAAAATATTGTTTAATGATTGTTTTGATATTTGATATCAGAACTTGTTCTTTATAAACAATTATTACATATTTTTAAACGAATAGTAGTGTCATTGATGTAGAGATAAACACTAAGAAAATATTTGGTTAACTATATAACTTAGAATAGTGCTTTATGAGATTTTATCACATAATCATTAGAAACTTATTCTGTATGGTAAAAGGATGGTCTGATATGAGATCACACCACATATCCTTATCCATTTAATGAATATTGTATTCAAGAAGTGATTAAATCTCATTTAACCAATGATCATCATTGGACCACAGATTTATCAAACTAATACATTAGATGTATGTAGCTTAATGAATTAGAAATTTCCTTGGATAGTTTTCTTTACTTCGTAACTTAGTTAATGAAATGTCATGACTTAGTTACGTGTTTCTAGAAGAACACATATTGAACGTCTTGAATGGTTCAAGAACTTTTAATATGTTTCTGATGAAACGCGAATAGAATATTTTGACTAGTTCAAAGATATTCGATTTGAAGTTTTGAAAACTATATCATTAAAATTCATCGTGAGTTTTTTGATTTGTTCAAAGATGTTTAATATGATCAGACATATGAATTTATGGCAATTAGTGTTGGGGTTTTGGGCGATAAGGCGCAGCGGAAGCGCGGGTCCGGGCGAAATCGTATTTTAAAATTTTTTCAAAATACCAAATAAATTATTCAATATCTAATATGAATAATTTATTCATATTTCACCTAAACCTATTTATTCAATATCAAATATTGACATAAACAATGTTGAAAACTCGCGAAACTTTTACGAAAACCGTTTTTCCACAAAATTGCCTAAAACGTGTTTTTGAACGAACCGACTACCCGACGCTTATGGAAACTACCCAGGTCAGCTCCAATAGTGTCGGGACAGTTCATGGGCTGCCCAAACAGTGAAGGATTCACTGTTTGGACAGCTGTCACCCGGTTGGCTCAAAATCCACTCGGTAACGCCGTTTTTGGCCGTTTTCACTTATTTCAAGTCGGAAACACTTTCCGGAAATTGTGCCAACACCCAAATTACATCCAAAAAATTCTAAAGACAAAAATTTCATCACAAAATCAGATTTATTTTCAGGTCAAATCAGAAAACGAAATTGGCCAAAAATTCATGCTTTAAACCAATTTTCAACAAGATTAATCTAATTAATCCATCACCAAATGAGTCCCACCACATATGAACAACTCTAGAACAATTCTAGGCTATCTAATAGTGGATCAACAACGCTAGAATGGCAACAATTCATCAAATGAATAAATTGGAAATTAATTACAATAATTCACTCCAATACTACTTCACACATGCTCTAATTATTCCATTTCACCATTCACAACCAAAAGCCCTAATTTTTCAGGTTTGAAGGAACCCTAGAACATTTTTAATCCATCAAGAAACAAGAAATCAAAGTTTCCAAGCATAGGACTTTGAAGAGTTACCTTAAATCTTCCAAATCCTTAGCCTTTTTCTTGATTTTCCTTCAATTTTCCATGGATACTTCAAACAAAATTTGAGACCCATTTCCCTTAAATATTTTCGGCCATGGTGTGTGAAAGAATGAAGAAGAAAAATTATTCCCTCTCTTAAATAGTGTTGACCGAATAAAGGAGGGGAAAAATGGGAATTTTGTAAATAAATTAATTTGATTCAATAATCAAATCAATAATACATGCCACATGTTACATTAAATAATTGACATGTGTGATAACACTTATCACAAATGAAAAATATCTAATAAATTAAATGTAAAGTTAAAGTGGTAATAAATCAAATTTGACACTTTAACCTTTAATTTAATGACAAGTGTAACCAATAATAATTAAACATTTTTCATAACAATTATGAAAAATTTACTCAATTAATTATTATTATATATATGTATTTTATTTACATTAAATAACAAGTACATATATTTAATGACATATGTCAAAATCTCATTTGACGAATAATTAATGTGTATCTAATTGTATTATGTATCAGATACAAATACACAACAATTATTAACGGACAAAATCCCATAATTACAAGTGTTATCGTTTAACGATTAAACGATCCGAATTAACTCATTTAATCCGGTGAAGTATTATGAATAATCTGTATTTGACCGGCGTAAGCACACACGTATAACGCAAGCGTACGTATCGTTCAAGTAGTATAAAAAGTATCGATCCCACGAGGACTTAATACCTAATCTATTAATTTTATGAGGTCAAATGATTACTAGTATCTAACAGGTTGATTGATTGATTTGAAATTGTGATGATTCTAAATTTAAAAACAAGTAAAAAAAATTGCACGGAAGTAGATTTAAGAAAATTCAATATTAAAAACTATATAGGGTTGTGAATCTTTCTAATATCTTTTAAAAGATGAAGTGGTTATTTCATGGTTGTGTAATAAATCGGTTTACTAACCTAGAACACTAAATTATGCAAAAGCCTCTGTCTATGGTCAGACGCAAATACCCAGTTTAACCCAATTGAACCATATGTCTATGTCAACCAAATTATATGGATTCGTTAAGTTTAAGTTCCAATTATGGCTACCCCCGCCCGACAGGTATATGTCTATCCTGTAAGGAAATCTATTAAAGGGTTATCTATCCTCAAGGAATATCGTGGGCTATTAAGTCTAAGACTGAAACCTAAAATTCCTTTGTCAAATTTATTTTAGATTTACCACATCAATCTTATTGGTGATCAGACAACAAGAAGCATTAAGATTAAGACTTAATAAGTAAACCTTTAAATTACCCAAACTATAAAATAACCACTTATAAATCGGTGATATTGGATTTCATCACAACCCCAAATAACTGGCTTAGTTACGACACATATTTACGGATAGTAAAAACTTAAATAAAATAAAAGACATAAAGTAAAATGCTGAAAAGTAAAATTCTGAAAAGTAAATGCTGAAAGTAAATTGCTGAAAAGTAAATGCTGAAAGTAAATTGCTGAAAAGTAAATTGCTGAAAGTAAATCACTGAAAAGTAAATGCTGAAAGTAAATTGCTGAAAAGTAAATGCTGAAAGTAAATTGCTGAAAGTAAATTGCTGAAAAGTAAATGCTGAAAGTAAATTGCTGAAAAGTAAATGCTGAAAGTAAATTGCTGATAAGTAAATGCTGAAAGTAAATTGCTGAAAAGTAAACGCTGAAAGTAAAATGCTGATGAAAAATAAATAAAGTAAAAGTACAATAAAAGAAAATGCTGAGGTAAAAGGATCTACTTTTATTACTTCTATTTTAGATATCTCCCTTAATATAATATATTAACTTTGCATGATAATTACCAACCAGCCATATAGGCGGTATCCAGATTAAGTCAAATTAATAATTAATTACAACCGACCAATCAGGCGGTATCCAGTTTAGTCAGGTTAAAACCAATTTAAATAATTACCAACCGACCAATATGGCGGTATCCTCGTTAAGTCAGGTTTTAACTAGTTTATATATTATAATTAAGGGAGATTAATCTAATTATTAGTAATAAAAGTTTTACCTTTTACCCCAGCAAAGGGGAGTTACCTCCTCATTACTGAAAAGTAAAAACTGAAAATTAAAGAAAGAAAAGTATTGTGCGTAAAAGTAAATTGCGGAAAGTAAAAACTGAAAAGTAAAGAAAAGAAAGTGCGAAAGCGGAAATTAATTACTGAAAGCTGTAAATAAACAAACAAGATACAATCTTCTTAGTATTCTTAAGGAATTCCTTATAAGAAAGTATGAATTTATAAATGAAATGGCTTGGTATTTATAGGCAAAATTTTGCCTTCATCAAATCATCCACCAAATCCATTATTAATTGCTCCACTAATTGCTTATCATGTTTGGTGGTGATTTGATAATTTTTATTATTTATTTATTAATTATTTTTTGTTTTGAAAAGATTGAAAATGACTTTAATAATTACACACAACACACTTCTAGATGGTTCATCAATTTCGGGCATGAAAACTTCAGAATTCGAAATTATTTTTTTTTTCAAAGTTGTAGATCTTTGAGTCTTCTTTAATTTGGAACTTGAATCAGCTCAATTCGATATCGGAGTAAGAAGTTATACCCAAAATACGACAGATGCGTAAAATTGGAATTTCCAAAACTACACTTCGTTAAAACGCCCTTTCAAGTTTCCAATCTCCAAAATTAATATGTCAAGTCCAATTTTTTCCCTTATTTGACCCACATTTCGTCCTAAATGATTTTATTGTGTCCCAATATTATTTTATCTGTAAAATAAACTAAAACACATCAAAACGTTCATCAAACCCGAGAAACTAAACAAAATATTAAGTAAAAGGGGCGGTAAATATTGATATAGTTTCCGCTCATCACACCCCCAAACCTAACATTTTGCTAGTCCTCGAGCAAAACAACAAAATAAAATATAAGAAACAATTAAAATTAAACTAAGCCACTTTCGTAGGGATCACAGTTGCATTTAGCGTATGCAACAAGCCTTTAAACCCCTAGGTGTCCCTAGTGGACGAGTTGTTGTATCGTGATGGTTTACAGCAATGATACCCACAAACATTTTAAAAAAGTAAAAATGTAGTAAAACTAATGCACACAAAAGCAAAAAGATAAGAGAAAAGAGAATAAAGAAGTTAGTGACTAATCAGGTGAAACTTCTACTCCAAGTTACTAGTTGTTTTGTTTCTTTCTAAATTACCGAATAAGTAAATTCTCCGGTTATATTTACCATTCTCAATATGCACAGCCGACAAAATATTAATCAACTCATGTTTTCCCCCAACAGTCACAAGTGCAGTTGATAAGAGAGTAATATTTTTGTCCTAAAGTTTTATTAGAACTCACACCTTTTTGCAGTAATGGAATAATTTTTCTGATTTTTCTGATTTTTTCTTTGATTTTTGATTTTTTTTATTTATATACAATATCTTCCATCTATATAGCGAGTGTTGGGTCGGTGACTCCCAAAACAGTTGGCTTTAGAGCACCATGTGTTAAGACACCCCTATGGACTTAATTACTCAGACTTTAGATATATATATTTTTGCAACATCTTTGATCCATGTAGCGAGTGTTGGGCCAGTGACTCCCAAACCAGTTGGCTTTAGGGCACTAGGTGTTAAAACACCCTTACAGACTTAATAACTCAGATCTCAGATTTTTTTTTTACTCCATCACTTTTTGAGATGTTTCCTCCAATTAAACTAGAGCACTGAATATTACAAACTTTTCAATTTTAGCTCATGTCCGTATGTTACAATGCATGTTGATAATATCTGCTAACTGAGCATATGAAGATCCATTTTAGTTAGTTTTATGAAGAATTTACAAATTAAATAATTTAAAATGAAATAAACAAAAACTAACTTGTTTCAAAAATGGTTTGAGATACGTCTCAGGAGTGGAAATTCCTTACACAACTATCTCTTACCAATTTCACATTTTTAGTCAAAATAAAAACACAAAAACACAAAATATTTTTGTAATTTTTTGAAAATTTTTCAATCTTTTTTGTATTTTTCGAAAAATTTTGGACTAAAAATAAAAACAACACACAAACTAAAAAGAAAGTACTGATCAACTAATTCCCTCCCCCAAACCTAAATGAGACATTGTCCCCAATGTCTTAAACAATAGAAAAAAGTTTAGAAGATAATACATGGTTAGCTGAAATTCTACAGGAAATTAAAGGTTAAGATCCAGATTAATCCGACGCCTCTTACCACGATAGTCCTCGTACCAATTTATCTTTGAAAGGATAGAGTCAACTTGTGGTTCATAGGCTAAGAGTTGGTCAATTAGATCCGGAGCAGTTCTGGCAGTAAAGAGGAGTTCTTTTAAAGGTTTTGACACGAACCCATTTCTCCGAGCATCATCAAGAAACACACAAAGAAAATCATAAAATCCATCAACGTTGTATAGTCCAAGCGGTTTCTGGTGTATGTTCAGGTTCGCCCAAGATAGCACTATAAAAATTTCCTCCAATGTGCCCAAGCCTCCTGGAAAAGCAATAAAAGCATCAGCACGGTTAATCATTTCTACCAATCGTTCAGACATACCTGGCACGATCAGTTCCTCTCCGTTTGATGGTCCAATAAGATTTGCCTCCGCCAAGGGTTTTGGAATGATTCCCAAAACGTGATTGCCTTCTTCCTGTACGGCTTTTGAAACGATCCCCATAAGTCCAAGATTGCCTCCGCCATATACTAAGTGCATATTCCTTGCAGCTAAGACTCGACCCAATTCATGTGCTGCTTCTAAGTATTGTGGTGTGCTGCTTCTACGTATTGTGGTTTAACACCAACACTAGTACCGCAAAACACACAGATGTTTTCAACTCGTCTTCTTAAAGTGGCTTCCATGTTTTACTCTGAATGTCTTCAAAAGTGCAATGATGAGTTGAATTTATAACACCTGAAAAAGGTGAGTAAAATAATAGCATTAGTACCTGCCAAATGACAATTATTAGTTAATAGTAAAATAAATCGTGATAGTCAAAAAGGTCTGGATCCCGTCGGAGAAAATAAAAAAAACAACAAAACAAATTACAATTATCAGGAAAAGACAAAGAGATATAATATTTACAAGAAAAGTAGCGGTTTGATTGACGTCTATGTGTCAGGACAAGCTTCCCATCCAATTTTCTTATAAATTGGCAAACAGAGTCTTTTTTAGTCAGATTCCCGAGACTTAACTGTTGTCTTTCTTTTTGAAATTGTGCATATAACACACGAATTTCGTGATACACATATCCACTGAGATGCGTCTCAACAGTTTTAGATATATCATCCAAAGACTCCTTACTCAAGCCATCCCTAATGAAATTAATCTTATCTTCGCGGTTATCAGACACCATTCCTAAAGAACGATAACGAGTATCACAAAACATACGAGCACATTTATAACAAACACACATTCTTTTGGCTCTTCTCTTTTTAGCATAGGTGCTCCTTCCTAAACCAGGCAGATGTGAAATAAAAGAGTCAGAAGACTCACCTGCCAATCGGACCCGTGCTTCAATAATCCAACAAATTTCAGTAGGAATACCTTTGATCATCAGTAACCTCATCCGTTCCAAGCGAGCTTTGTAGACTTTCATCAGAGATTTTTGAGGGAGAGAAGGAAATTGCTTGCGAAGATTTGCGAGAGCTTCTTCCATCGTGAAATGACTTTACCTGCAAAAATTAAACACACAGAAATAAAACACACCAGATAACAATATATACACAAATTGCATGGGTTGCCTCCATGCGAGCGCTAAGTTTAACGTCGACAGCTAGACGTGACTTCTCAAACGTTAGGCTGGATCTGAAAGTGTGACACTTTCTTTTTGTCGCTCAAATGATTCTCCCCAGTAGTGCTTAACACGCTTGTTTTTAACCTTGAAAGTTTTGTTGGAGTCAGGATCATGTATCTCAACGGCTCTATCTGGTAAAACTTTGGTGATCATAAATGGACATGACCACCGTGATTTTGGCTTCCATGGGAAGAATTTCACCATTGATTTGTTTAACAGTACCTTCTGCCCTGGTTCCAGTTGTATGCGCACTAACTTCTCTCTTTTTGGCCTTTTCTTTGTACAATTTGGCATCCTTAAAAGGCTGATTGTGAAATTCCTCTAATTCGTTGAGCTGGTGGAACTTTTTCTTTTCTGTTGCTTGTAGTGCAAGAATTGGCTTTTTCAATGCAAAAGACGCTTTATCTTCAGGCTCCACAAGCAATTGACATGTTTTAAGTTTGTCAGTAGAACTTTGCATTGCATTGAAGTTCTGAATGGTATTGTGTATCACATCAAGTCTGAAACATTCCTCATTCTTTTCATCATCTGGGAAATTCATGGCCTTGAAAACATTGAATGTTACCTCTTGGTCCTGTACCCTCATGGTTAATTCTCCTTTTTGTACATCAATAATGGTTCGACCTGTATCCAAGATCTGCTGGGGAAAATGAATTTGTCAACCTTGACCAGCACATCCTCAACTACGCCTCTTGGAAATACAAGCGTTCTATCAGTAAGTTATAGAGAGACTGAAGTTGGCATTGTTTCTCCAATCTGCAATATCCTGAAAAATAGAAAAAGGCATCAAGTTAACACTTGCACCTAAATCACATAAAGCCCTACCAAAGTTATGTTCTCCTATGATGCATGGAATGGTGAAACTGCCAGGATCTTTCAACTTCAGGGGAAGTTTCCTCTGAATGATGGCGCTGCATTCTTCTGTCAATGCTACTGTCTCATAATCTCCCAATCTATGTTTTCGTGAAAGAATTTCTTTCATGAATTTTACATAGCTGGGCATTTGTTCCAAGGCTTCTGCAAATGAATGTTGATGTGCAGCTTTTTGAACACCTCCAGGAAACGAGCAAACTCGCTTGTCCAGTTTGTTTTCTGAAGACGCTGAGGAAAATGTGGAGGTGGAGTGATCTGTTCTTTTTCCTTTGCTTCTTTTTCCTCCATCTGTTGCTTTGTTTCTTTTGAACTTCCTCAATTGTTGTTTTGCTCCAATGTCTTTGTTGATTTCAGTACCGCTTTTTAACATGATGGCATGACACTGCTCCTTCCCTATGTTCCTTGGATTTGGTTATGTGTACTGAGAAGATTACCTGGCGGTCTGTAACTTTGAGCATTGGCCAGTTGTCCGATTTGATTCTCCAGTGCTTTGATGGAAGCAGATTGGCTCTGAAAGATAGCATCATATGATGCTTGTGCTTTTTTGAACATCGCAATCCATTCTTTCATTTCTTTTCTTTTTCATGTTCCTGGCCTTTGTTCGTTGTTGAATCCTGGTGGTGGATAGTTCTGCTGTTGGAATCCAGGTGGTGGATTTTTCTTTTGTCCTGAATTGTTACTCCATGAAAAATTGGGATGATTCCTCCACTCTGGTTGTAGGTGTTGGAATATGATTGTTCCCCATGTCTGTTGAAATTGTTGACATAATTCACAGTCTCTATAAGTTGGTTTGGTTCTGGTGCTCCTCCATATGGTGAACTTGTGGATCCAGTGCTGAGAGTCTCCATGAATTTGCATATCTGATCCAGTTTGGCATTGACTGCTGTATTGGCTCCACTTTCATAAATTCCTGCAATTCTTTGGATCATGCTAATTTATGTTGGCCACAAGGAATTGTTGTTGGCCATTTCTTCGATTAGGTCCCAGGCTTGATCTTCTCCTTTTGCCATTAAAGCTCCTCCAGCAGCAGCATCGATTGTGGTTCTCATCAGTCTAGAAAGTCCATTATAGAAAGTTTGGACTTGAAGCCATTTTGGAATTTCATGGTGAGGACATTTCCGGAGCAAATCTTTGTACCTTTCCCAAGCTTCATAGAGAGTTTCTAAGTCTTGTTGCACAAAGGATGTGATGTCATTCTCATCTTTCCAGTTCTGGCTGGTGGAAAGTACTTTGCAAGAAATTTGGTGGCTAAAGTGTTCCAAGTTGTGATGGAACCTGTTGGTAGTGAATGTAGCCAAGCTTTAGCTTTGTCCTTCAAGAAGTATGGGAAAATACGCAGTCTCATTACTTCTTCAGCTTCTCGGTTGTAATTGAAAGTGCCACAAACTTCCAAGAAGTTGCTGATGTGGGCATTAGGATCTTCAGTTGCATTCCCCCCAAACTGAACTGACTGCTGAATCATTTGAATGCATGTTTTGATGTCACCTGCATTTGCTGGTAAGAGAGGAAGTACAATACATGAAATGAGTCTGTCAACCACCGGAATGGTTCTGTCTCGAATGGGAATTGGTGGTGCAACCTCCAAAGGTTCAGGTTCCATGTTGACTAAAGCTTCTTGGCCTTCTCGCCTTTCCTTTCTCAACTGTCTGATGGTTCTTTCAATTTCTAGGTCAAGTGGTCGGAGTTCAAAGCTTCTGGTTCGTCTCATGAAGGATCTGAGAACCTGAAACACAAGAAAACAAAAACAATAAGTAAAAAGAAATTAGATACAAGTAAAGGTATCTAACCTATAAACTAATAGTGAAAGATAAATAAGTCCCCGGTAACGGCGCCAAAAACTTGACCGGCGTAAACACACATGTATAACGCAAGCGTACGTATCGTTCAATTAGTATAAAAAGTATTGATCCCACGAGGACTTAATACCTAATCTATTAATTTTATGAGGTCAAATGATTACTAGTATCTAACAAGTTGATTGATTGATTTGAAATGGTGATGATTCTAAATTTAAAAACAAGTAAATAAAATTGCACAAAAGTAGATTTAAGAAAATTCAATATTAAAAACTATCTAGGGTTGTGAATCTTTCTAATATCTTTTAAAAGATGAAGTGGTTATTTCATGGTTGTGTAATAAATCGGTTTACTAACCTGGAACACTAAATTATGCAAAAGCCTTTGTCGATGGTCAGACGCAAATACTCAGTTTAACCCAATTGAACCATATGTCTATGTCAACCAAATTATCTGGATTCGTTAATTTTAAGTTCCAATTATGGCTACCCCCGCCCGACAGGTATATGTCTATCCTGTAAGGAAATCTATTAAAGGGTTATCTATCCTCAAGGAATATCGTGGGCTATTAAGTCTAAGGCTGAAACCTAAAATTCCTTTGTCATGTTTATTTTAGATTTACCTTATCAATCTTATTGGTGATCAGACAACAAGAAGCTTTAAGATTAAGACTTAATAAGTAAACCTTTAAATTACCCAAACTATAAAATAAAACTTATAAATCGGTGATATTGGATTTCATCACAACCCCAGATAACTGGCTTAGTTACGACACATATTTACGAATAGTAAAAAATTAAATAAAATAAAAGACATAAAGTAAAATGCTGAAAAGTAAATTGCTGAAAAGTAAATGCTGAAAGTAAATTACTGAAAAGTAAATGCTGAAAGTAAATTGCTGAAAAGTAAATTGCTGAAAGTAAATTGCTGAAAAGTAAATGCTGAAAGTAAATTGCTGAAAAGTAAATGCTGAAAGTAAATTACTGAAAGTAAATTGCTGAAAAGTAAATGCTGAAAGTAAATTACTGAAAAGTAAATGCTGAAAGTAAATTACTGAAAAGTAAATAAATTAAAAGTACAATAAAAGAAAATGCCGAGGTAAAAGGATCCACTTTTATTACTTCTATTTTAGATATCTCCCTTAATATAATATATTAACTTTGCATGATAATTACCAACCAGCCATAGAGGCGTTATCCAGATTAAGTCAAATTAATAATTAATTACCAACCGACCAATCAGACGTTATCCAGTTTAGTCAGGTTAAAACCAATTTAAATAATTACCAACCGACCAATATGGATGTATTATCGTTAAGTCAGGTTTTAACTAGTTTATATATTATAATTAAAGGAGATTAATCTAAATATTAGTAATAAAAGTATTACCTATTATCCCAGCAAAGGGGAGTTACCTCCTCATTACTGAAAAGTAAAAACTGAAAATTAAAGAAAGAAAAGTACTGTGCGTAAAAGTAAATTGCGGAAAGTAAAATCTGAAAAGTAAAGAAAAGAAAGTTCGAAAGCGGAAATTAATTACTGAAAGCTGTAAATAAATAAACAAGATACAATCTTCTTAGTATTCTTAAAGAATTCCTTAGAAGAAAGTATGAATTTACAAATGAAATGGCTTGGTATTTATAGGCAAAATTTTGCCTCCATCAAATCATCCACCAAATCCATTATTAATTGCTCCACTAATTGCTCCACCAAATCCATTATTAATTTATCCACTAATTACTTATCATGTTTGGTGGTGATTTGATAATTTTTATTATTTATTTATTAATTTATTTTTTGCTTTGAAAATGATTGAAAATGACTTTAATAATTACACACAACAAACTTCTGGATGGTTCATCAATTTCGGTATGAAATATTCAGAATTCGAAATTATTTTGTTTTTCAAAGTTGTAGATATCTTTGAGTTTTCTTTAATCTGGAACTTGAATCAGCTCAATCCGATATTGGAGTAAATAGTTAAAAAAAATACGACACATGCAAAACTGGAATTTCCAAAAATGCACTTCGTTAAAACGTCCTTTCAAGTTTCCAATCTCCAAAATTAATATGTCAAGTCCAATTTTTGCCCTTATTTGACCCACATTTCGTCCTAAATGATTTCATTGTGTCCCAATATTATTTTATCTGCAAAAGAAATTAAAACACATCAAAACGTTCATCAAACCCGAGAAACTAAACAAAATATTAAGTAAAAGGGGCGGTAAATATTGATATATTTTCCGCTCATCAGTATTATTCATATCAAGTTGCCCAAGTGCTCAACGAGTACACTTCATATTGTAGGACTCTCTAAGTTTAGGTCTATCCGTCACGAAATCCAATTTCGTGTCCATAATTCACCCACTCATGAATTATGACGACCATGAATAATATCACTAAACTATACAAGTCGAGGTCATAGCATACGTATAATCCATCCGTCACAGGATATCCGTATTATACCTGGGATATAGATCAAAGCGTCAAATCCGTTCGGTATAATACATTCGACTTTCAATTTATAATCTCTAAATAACACTCGAAACTGATTTCCGAAGTTATACCACGATCATGGATTTACTAGATCGTAAACACGTGCTGGATGCCTATGCCTTGTACACAGGATTGACAGGATCCTATCTTGATATGCACAGGATATCATGAGCATCAGTCCACACCCAACAAACAGGCGGAGGTCTGATCATGACTAGATCGTTGACGTGACTTCCATCAAAGTGTGGAAGATAGCTCATATATCCACAGTGGTATCTCAAGTCTAATGACCACTATACTCGCTCAACTCGAGAAGGTTCCTATTGACGTTGGTGTACCATCTATTAGGAAACCTTCAGTGAGTCGTTCAGTGTCTTATCAAATAAATACCTACATGTCTATACGAGTCTCCCGAGACTCATGGTTCACTGGGATAAACCATCGGACCAAGTCACGATATACGATATGTACTGGTCTCATCTGATTTTACTAACCGACCCGTGTTAGCAAATCTTGACCAGGAACTTTATTTAAGGATATACAACTAATAGTGCGCTTCCCAATGTCAATTACAAACTACATTGTAACTACGCACTATACTGTAAATCATATGGTCTTTATCTAACATACACGTATCACTGAATCAGATTCAGTTTCGATCTAATCGTAATCAGATATCTAATCATGATTAGATCGAATAAGCGTATAAAAGACAAGGGTGCTACCACTAAAATTAGTAATATTATGGAAATTATAATTGCTCGTATTTATGAATCGGACATAAATACGATCAGGATTGGCACTCCGAGCACCAACCCTAACAATTTCTCCCACTTGCTCTAGTGTCAATCCATGGTATCATATACACATCTTAATGTGTATCGCATACTCATGGCCCTCAAGAGCTCACCAGCACTCAAGAGGTAGGCAACAACAAGTAAGCCTGCTTTAACAAATTGAGTCTGTCCAACAAACCCAACCGTTTTCCTTAGCCAGCCTCATTCATATTTTGCAGAATCCAAATTCCACATCAATATGACTCAGACGTTATATCAGTATTGTGCTATTGCTATTGAGTTGTCTATGTATTTAGAGATCAAATCCAAATACTATAAGACAACCGCAAACACTACACTAATATGGAAACTTCTAATCTATGAGGTCACTATGCAACTTCATAAGTCAATACTTCATAAGTTGTAACTGATTCCACTAGTTTAGTAGAATAAACGGTGACACTCCCACTACATCTTTTCTGACTTTATACGACATAGACCATCTAATGTCATAATTAGAATCAAAACTAATCTGACCTTATGGTTGCTGACTAAATTCTCCATGTATGAGAAACTCATTCTTAATATCTCAAATATCACAAAGAACATGTTTCTAGAACCATCATATGGTATATCCCATATCAAAATAACTTGTAACAATTACAATTAAATTGACATCTTTAATCGCACATAATATAATATTCATTATGTCATCATATGAAGCATAAGATTGACTAGACATTCCAATATATCTATCTTTCGACAAAGGAATCATCCTTTACGAAAGATGAATATTATATACTTAAAAGACAAGTTCACTGTCAAACAATTATACTAACTGTCATACGTATAGTCTTGCTGTGTCATTTATTAGATCGTATCTAATATGCGACTAATGAGAGTATCTCATAAGTCTCTCAGTTTTATATCTCATATAAAACTTTATATCAAATATAATAGAGACTGCTCTCACTGCTAACACGGAGAAAAGAAGACTTATGATATATAATACTAGAAAGAAATTTGTACGCTCCCACTGACTGTACTGACAAATACGTATTCTCTATACTTCGATAAAACCAGACAATCTGACTAATATCAAAAATAGATAGCACGAATTTCCGGAAAGCTTATATGAGTCTACAATAGGCTCTATAAGATAGTATATCAAACTGTGATCTTAGCAGAATACAAACTCTAGGACCATTCTAGAATGAACTCTTCAAACAAAGAAATCACAACGGATCTCTCATTCGAAGAAATCGCTCAAGAACGCCATTTTGCATTCTTTAGCCAAAACCATGGTTTAATATCAATATTAACCAACAGATCCTCAATTGTCCAATCAGTGCGATAAGAGACAAGCTTCCTCAGAATCTACAATAGACTACTGAGTATAACCTACTCACTGTCATACTATAAAGGTCAAACCTTTATCAAGCTCACTTTGCTTTTGTTGCGCAAACAATTTGCACATTTTATGAACTATTCATAACGAAAGCCTAATCAAGTTCAAAACTTGATGGTCATAAGCCATGAACAATCCTGGATCCATGGTTCAATGTTAAGTTCCAGAATCGATATCAAATATCGCTCCACTATAAGTTATAGGATAATTTTATTCGATAAGAAAACAACAGAATCAGTAAGTATCAAATACTTCGCAAATGATTATGATATCCTATTGAACTTCTACGGAAGTTGTCTAAGGGTCTTTTCATCTTATTAATTATGTAGTTCCATCAGAGTTTATCATTCTCACATTTGACTTCACTAAGTCAAGTCATTTCTACAATCGTCAACATCCAATGTCAACCACCAAGTAATAAAATAATTTTATTACTCGGGATCATAGAAAAGATATTCTATCAAATAGAATACAATATTCCATTAAATAGAATAAATGATAAACCTTTCACTCGTACCTCCAAGGCACAAGTATTTCAATTAAATAACAATTATACAAAAGGGAGTTTAAAATCTTAAACTTTTCAAGATTCGAATTTAAAAACTATACATATCATATATGTAATTATAGAAACTAATGGAACCTTAATTAATGGGACGAAATAGTGTTAGTGGAGCATAACCCCAAGAGTATTGAAAACCAATTCGGTAATACTCAATATCAACGAATCAAATCATATAAGATTCGATAATTCCCACTGACCAATTCCATCACAATAGAATCGCGGAAGTTTAATACTGAGTAAGAATCACATTCATTAAATAACTACAGAACTAATTGCCTTAAATTCATGCGTTTGATCAAATCAAAATCTTCGAACAATTCAAAGACGCGCAATGAATTTTTAAAGATAAAGTTTTCAACACTACAGATAAAATATCTTTGAACTATTCAAAATATTCTATCCAAGTTTCATTAGTAACGTATTGACAGTTCTTGAACAATTCAAGACGTTCAACATGTTCTCTAGTAGAAACACGTAACTAAGTCATGACAATTCATTAACTGAGTTACGAAGCAAAGAAAACTATACAAGGTAATTTCTAATTCATTAAACTACATACTTCCAAAGCATTAGTTTAATAAATCTGTGGTCCAATGACAATCATCGGTTAAATGAGATTTAATCACTTCCTGAATACAATATTCATTAAACGGATAAGGATATGTGGTATGATCTCATATCAGACCATCATTTACCATACGGAACAAGCATCTGATGCTTTTATGATAAAATCTCATAAAACACAGTTCTAAGTTATTTATTTTACCGAATATTTTCTTAATGCTTATCTTTCATTAATGACACTACTAGTCGTATTAAAATATATAACAACTGTTTATACAGAACAAGTAACTATCCAATAGTCACAAGTTCTGATATCAAATATCAAAACAGTTATTAAACATTATTTTAAATAACTAGACGGGAGATCTGGTATCCAATACTTATAGTTGTCGTATTGTGAGAATCGATATTCTCTATACACAACTATATGTATCTCCTTTCTTAAGCTTTATAATTTGTGTTCAATTATTCACAACATTTGCAAATAATTGATTAGCAAATTGTGTCAGACACGTGACTTCTAAAAGTCACTAAAGCCAAGAAACGTCATTATAAGACAAACAAATACTAAATGGGTTTTCTTAATGCCAGTCAAGAATCTCGAGACATGAACTATTCAAGTCAATTCTTAATGCATAAGAAACAAATCTAACTAGAATAATATCCTAAACCAGATATCCACTTAGATTACCTAATCGTGACTTAGAAACTAAGTCACAAACCATCTTGATTTTTTAAGAAAATCGGAACAACAGTTCCCGATGGTTTCAACTAATCTAACAGTATCTAAGTCTACTGTCTTTCTAGAACCTATTCTAGAACTACGCAACCATAAGTAAAGTCAGAAAACATATATATTCAGGTAATATACTATGCAGTGGATTAGAAATGTAAATCTATATAAACAATATAGAATAAAGGAAAACGTAAGCAGTAAATTCCAAAATATTACACACTGCTCAAGTTATGGATTTTAAACCCAGCAGTGTCTCCCACTACTTTACATAATACCGTAATTCCCAACAGACAATGGGAATTCAATAATCAAATCGAATTCCATAGTGAGAGTAGGATCCCATGAATATATTTTGACTCACAGCTTTGGCACGATCTCGCCTACGTATATTCATTAGGTAGACAACTCTTTGTCAATCACTCACCAGTGACTCCTGGTTTTGGTCCTGACCGTTTCTCGATGTGACAGCTTTGGCACGTTCACAGGGAGGCGTATCAAGGCTACACTTGTCAATGACAAACTCAATCTACCGGTGTAGTCCTGACAGCTTTGGCACGTTCAGGATTTCCACTTTCACTTGAATTTATCCAGTATCAATATACAATCGATATGAATAATAATCCTATAACTACACCCTCACATCTTTGGCACGATCTCAGATGCACTTATAGAAAAATACCCATAAACCATACTGACAAGACGGACCAAGAAACATGTATCCAATACACGTTACTTTACAGCCATATTTAAAAGCGATGATTTTTCTATGGAAGTTATACTCTACATCCAATGCAGAATTTTAATCTAAATCATTTTCTAAACATTTCAATTCTACTTTAGAAAACATAACACAATTTACCTATTAAATTTCCGTTATATTTTCCGTTAACGTAAAACCGAAAAGTAAAGAAACATATATAGATTACAAGCATGTGCGAACATTAAAATTGGATCATATATCATATATCAAGCATGAATAATGTAATGGATGAAACATCAGACCCGCTCTGATACCATTTTTGTTGGGTTTTTGGGCGATGGGGCGCAGCGGAAGCGCGAGTCCGGGCGAAATCGTATTTTAAAACTTTTTCAAAATACCGAATAAATTATTCAATATCTAATATGAATAATTTATTCATATTTCACATAAACCTATTTATTCAATATCAAATATTGACATAAACAATGTTGAAAACTCGCGAAACTTTTACGAAAACCATTTTTCCGCAAATTTGCCTAAAACGCGTTTTTGACCGAACCGACTGCCCCACACTTATGGGTGAATGGGTTTTATGGCAGAAATCTGGTAACGCATCGGAATGGTGGAAAATCAAAATTTTATGATTTCAAAACTTTTTCTCGGATTAATCAAATAATCTTATTTATTTAATTATCCAATTATCAAATTCTGAAAAATTACATAAGAGATCAAATTTCTTGGTAATTACCGAATTGTCCCAAAACTTTGTAAATTGATTATTTTAGCCCAAAAATTATCAAATATAATTTTGGATGATTCTCAATCATTTCTAAAATGTTTTCCAACATATCTAATTCATCAAAATCAAATTTCACACAAATCCCCAATTTTTCCCAAATTGTTGTGACTACCCAAAACTTTCAAGTAATTACATTTTGGTCCATTTTGTTCAAAACATGCCAAGATCAAATCCAATCAACCCAAAAATTTACATGCATCATATTCATACCATAATACATCACATATATGAAAAGCCTCAAATTTGGAGTGGGTTATGAACCCTAATTTTTCAATTTTATCAAATTGTCCAATTTCACCAAATTAACAAAATCCAACACTTTAATCCATTCAATACTTCACCAAACAAGTCTCACCACTTTGAAATAACTCTAAAACAATTCTAGGTCACCAAGGAGTGGCTTACTAACTCTAGAATGTCAACTTTGATTTTTAAAGAATCAAAAGTAAGCCTTTGAAACCATTTCAAGGCTACTTACATACATGAATCTTTCACCCAAGTTATCAAACAAATAAACACAAACTATAAGAGTAGAAAGAACATCAAAGCATCACAAAATGAAGCTAATCATGTAAGAAACATATTTCATGTTGAAGGTTAAGAAGAAATGCTTACAAAAACAAGCTATTTCCAAGCCTTTTTCCTTTTCTTCAACTTTTTGCTCTCAACTCTCTTTTGTGTTATATTTTTGTGTTATCAAACTTATGAAACCCTAAAAATAAAACAAACAATATACCTACAAAAATGTGCATGGCCGAAACTTGTATGCATATATAATATCTAGATGTTTTTTTGTTTCACTTAAATGCTTTATCAACTTGTTTACTTTATCATTTAACCATTTAAAGCTTATTCAACAAGTCAAGTAAAGCATCTTTAAGTCATTAAATAAAATATCATAACCTTAGATATTTATATTTTTAATTAATTTAATTATTTAACAATTAAATAATTAAATAATTATTTAAATACAAATATATGTATTATATTTACATTAAATATCAAATACATATATATTTATGATATTAGTCAAATATCTCAATTTGACAATTAATTAATGTGTATTTGATAAAATCTAACATTAAATGCAAATACACAAAAATTAGGAAATGACTATTAGGTCCCATCGTATGTATTTTTCATTTAACCTTTAAACGACTTATAAATAATCACTATCATTTATAAATGTTGCCCTAGTGCTTTACGAGTATATTTCATTAGTGAGACTCTCTAGATTCAGGCATATCCGTCACGAAATCCAATTTCATGTCCATAATTTACCCACCCGTAAATTATGACGACCACGTATAAACTCGCTGAATCATACAGGTCGAGGTCATGTCATATGTATAATTCCTCCGTCACAGGTATCCGGATATATCCTAGAGATATAGATGTAAACGTCAAATCTCTATGGGGATTATCCCGTCGACGTCTCTATTAGCAATCTCAAAAAGAATATTTAGAACTAACTTCTAAATTGTACCACGGGCCCATGGTTTTTATCTGATTGCTAATCATATGGACTACCTATACTCTGATACACAGAACTGACAGATCCTATCTCGATACACAGAAGGCACCTTGAGGATCTATCCACACCCAACGAATATGCGGAGGTCTGATCTAAATAGATCGGTGACGTGACTGCCATCTAAGTGTAGAAGATGTCTCATGTGCCCACAGTGGCATCTTAAGTCTAAGAATCACAAATGCTACTCAACCCGAGAATATTCTTATTGACGTTGGTGTACCATCCATTAAGAATCTTCGGTGAGTCGTTCAGTGTTTATCCGCTATAAACACCTACACGTCTATACGAGTCTCCAAGACTGATGGTTCATTGAGAAATCAATGGAATCATATATTCCAGTATACGACATGTACTGGTCTCAATGGGTTTACTTTACTGACCAAGTAGTGTAAACCTTGACCAAGAACTGTCTGAGAATGACAACGTCATGATACAACTCAATGTTAGTTGCGACGCTTTTGCAACAGCATCATGACTAGTCATTCTAAGGTCATTACGTCTTTACCATATTAAAAGATACATTATATTATAGAAACTGCATATATTATTCATAATAATAACGTTTTCCAGAAGTATTCTCAAAGAAATACAACCGGGAATTGGCGCTCTGAGCACCAACCCCAACAAAAACTCTCACTTGCTCTAGTGCCAATAACGATTGTATCTAATACCCATCGACTCCATGTGTTTATCAAACAACTTCGGAGGTATGGCCTTCGTCAGCGGGTCTGCTACATTATCTTCACTCGGTACCTTGCACACGATAATGTCCCATCGGGACACAATCTCTCGAATGATGTGGTACTTTCGTTCCACATGCTTCGACTTCTGATGCGCCCTCGGTTCCTTTGCTTGCGCAATGGCTCCAGTATTATCACAGTATAACGGAATCGCATTCTCGATACTTGGGACAACTCCCAATTCTGTGACAAAGTTCTTTATCCACACAGCTTCATTTGCAGCTTCAGAAGCTGCAATGTATTCCGCCTCAGTGGTGGAATCTGTTGTCCATCCCTGTTTGGAACTCTTCTAACAAATTGCACCTCCGTTAAGGGTAAATACGAATCCAGATGTAGACTTTCTATCATCGGGATCCGATTGGAAATCGGAATCCGTATACCCGTTAACTTGCAGTTCGTTTCCTCCATAAATTATTAACTTATCCTAGGTACCTTTTAGATACTTCAGGATATGTTTAATGGCCATCTGACCGGTGCGTAATCACATGCGTATAACGCAAGCGTACGTATCGTTCAAGTAGTATAAAAAGTATCGATCTCACGAGGACTTAATACCTAATCTATTAATTTTATGAGGTCAAATGATTACTAGTATCTAACAGGTCGATTGATTCATTGGGAATAATGATGATTTTAAATTTAAAAACAAGTAAATAAAATTCCGCAAAGTAGGTTGAGGAAAATTCAAATTTATAAAACTATCAAGGGTTGTGATTTCTTCCAATATCTAATTAAAAATGAAGTGG
The DNA here is from genome assembly GCA_019454045.1 of Zanthoxylum bungeanum. Lineage (NCBI taxonomy): Eukaryota > Viridiplantae > Streptophyta > Magnoliopsida > Sapindales > Rutaceae > Zanthoxylum > Zanthoxylum bungeanum. Next base: position 44,788 of record SKCR01034826.1, on the reverse strand, counting down.
TTATTTTATGTTTGTGTAATATATCGGTTTACTAACCTGGAACACGAAATTATCAAAAAGCCTATGTCGATGGTCAAATGCAAATACCCATTATAACCCAATTGAACCATATGTCTATGTCAACCAAATTACATGGATTCATTAAGATTAAGTTCCAATTATGGTTACCCCCGTCCGACAGATATATGTCTATCCTGTAAGGAAATCTATTAAAGGGTTATCTATCCTCAATGAAGATCGTGGGTTACTAAGTCTAAGGCTGAAACCTAAAATTCATTTGTCAAGTTTATTTTAGATTTACCAGATCAATCTTATTAGTGGCCAATTAACAAGACGCATTAAGCTTAAGACTTAATAAGTAAACCTTTAAATTACCCAAACTATAAAATAACCCCTTATAAACCGGTGATATTAGAATTCATCACAACCCTAGATAACTAACTTAGTTACGACACATAACTAGGGCTAGCAAAAACTTAAAAGTAAAAGACATAAAGTAAAAATGCTGAAAAGTAAGTGCGGTAAAGTAAATACTAAAAAGTAAAATTACAATAAAATAAAATGTTAGGGTTAAAGGATCTACTTTTACTACTATTTTAGATATCTCCCTTAATTTAATATATTAACTTGTGATAGTATTACCAACCAGTCATATATGCGGTAACCTGATTAAGTCAAATTAAGTCCAACCAGCCATTAAGACGGTAATATTTGTCCATAAACCTGCCATATAGGCGGTAAATTACCAACCGACCAACCATGCAGTATCATTGCTTAGTAAAATTAAAATCAATTTAATATCAATTACCAACCGGCCAATATAGCGATATCCTCATTAAGTCAAATTTTAAATAGTGAATATATTATAATTAATGGAGATTAATCTAAATAGCAGTAATAAAAGTTTTACCTTTCACCATAGCAGGGGGAAGTTACCTCCTCATGTTGAATAGTAAAAAATGAAAAAGTAAAGAAAATAAATTATTATTACAGAACGTAAGTAAAATTAATTACAAAACTGAAATTAAAATAAACTAGATATGAAAACTCCCTATTTACATCAGAGAATTCAGAGAGAAAGGTACATCTGAAACCGAAACCTCGAGCTGAATTTATAGGCCTCGGTAAGGAGTGCACGTCGCGACGCGCAACATGTCGCGCTCTGGTTGGCTGCTTCAGATTCTTATCCGATGACGTGGCGATGTGGATAATTGACTCAATAATTGTGCTGACGTGGCGATGGCGTGGAGATGATGTGGCGAAAGTGATTGTCGGCACCGTATGATTGCGACACGTGGCACGCTGTGATTGGCTGATGATGATGTGGCGCTGACGTAGCGAGTTGACTCGGTCTACTGCTGATATGGACGATGACGTGGCTGACACGTAGAGTGACACATGGCGACACGTGGCGATGGTGATTGTCGGCACCATAGGATGATGACACGTGGCACGACGCACGTTAGCAGATCGGCTGTGATGTTGACAAGTGGCACGACGCACGTTAGCAAGTCAAACTTTTCAGATTCTGATATGTGTCCCCCGGCGCACATTAGCAACTCATGGCGCATGTTAGGCGTCGCGACGCGTAAAATTACCAAATTACCCTTTTGTCCGTTTTTCACTGTTTTTGCCCCAAATCACCTACAGAGAGTCCTGAAACTTTATTTATCTATAAAATAACACAAAACACATCAAAATATTCACAAAACTCAAGAATCTATTCAAAATATTAGGTCAAATGAGTGAGAAATAGTGATACATTTACCAGTCATCGCACGCCCAAACCTAAAATTTTGCTAGTCCTCGAGCAAACTACAGAATAAAATAACATAAACATCTTTAAAACTAAGCCACTTTCGTAGGGATCACGGTTGCATTTAGCGTATGCAACAAGCCTTTAAACCCCCAGGTGTCCTTAGTGGACGAGTTGTAGTCTCGTGAGGGTTTACAACAATGATACCCACAAATATTTTACAAAATTAAAAAGGTAGTGAGACTAATGCACACAAAAGCAAAAAGACAATAGAAAAGAGAATAAAGAAGTTAGTGACTAATCAGGTGAAACTTCTACTCCAAGTCACTAGTTGTTTTCTTTCTTTCTAAATTACCGAAAAAGTAAATTCTCCGATTATATTTACCATTCTCCATATATATAGCCAACAAAATATTAATCAACTCATTTTTGCCCACAACAGTCACAAGTGCAGTTGATAAGAGAGTAATATTTTTGTCATAAAGTTTTATCAGATTCACACCTTTTTGCAGCAGTGGAATAATTTTTCTCATTTTTCTGATTTTTTTCTTTGATTTTTTTATTTATATATAATATCTTCCATCTATGTAGCGAGTGTTGGGTCGGTGGCTCCCAAACCAGTTGGCTTTAGGGCACCAGGTGTTAAGACACCCTTACAGACTTAATTACTCAGACTTCAGATATATATATTTTTGCAACATCCTTGATCCATGTAGCGAGCTTTGGGCCAGTGACTCCCAAACCAGTTGGTTTTAGGGCACTAAGTGTTAAAACACCCCTACAGACTTAATAACTCGGATCTCATAACGTTTTTTTTTACTCCAATGCTTTTCATAGATGCTTCCTCCAATTAAAATAGAGCACTGAATATTACAAACTTTTCAATTACAGCTCATGTCTGTATGTTACCATGCATGTTGATAATACCTGCCAACTGAGCATATGAAGATCCATTTTAGTCAATTTTATGGAGAATTTACAAATTAAATAATTCAAAAGGAAATAAACAAAAATTAACTTGTTTCGAAAATGGGTTGAAATACGTATCAGGAATGGGAACTCCTTACACATCTATCTCTCACCAATTTCACCTTTTTAGTCAAAATAAAAACAAAAATGCAAAATATTTTTGTAATTTTTGAAAATTTTTCAATTTTTTTGTATTTTTCGAAAACTTTTGGACTAAAAATAAAACAACACACAACTAAAAACAAGATACTGATCAACTAATTTCCTCCCCCAAACCTAAATAAGACATTGTCCCCAATGTCTTAAACAATAGAAGAAGAGTTTAGAAGATAAACCTGGTTAACTGAAATTCTACACGAAAAGTTAAAGGTTAAGATCCGGATTAATCCGACGCCTCTTACCACGATCGTCCTCGGACCAATTTATCTTTGAAAGGATAGGGTCAATTTGTGGTTCATAGGCTAAGATTTGGTCAATTAGATCCGGAGCAGTTCTGGCAGTGAAGAGGAGTTCTTTTAAAGGTTTTGACACGAACCCATTTCTCCGGGCATCATCAAGAAACACACAAAGAAAATCATAAAATCCTTCAACGTTGTACAGTCCAAGCGGTTTCTGGTGTATGTTCAGGTTCGCCCAAGATAACACTGTAAACATTTCCTCCAATGTACCCAAGCCACCTGGCAAGCAATAAAAACATCAGCACGGTTAATCATTTCTACCAGTCGTTCAGACATACCTGGCACAATAGTTCTTCTCGTTTGATGGTCCAATAAGATTTGCCTCCGCCAAGGGTTTTGGAATGATTCCCAAAACTTGACTACCTCCTTCCTGTACGGCCTTTGAAACAATCCCCATTAGTCCAAGATTGCCTCCGCCATATACTAAGTGCATATTCTTGTAGCTAAGACTCGATCCAATTCATGTGCTGCTTCTATGTATTGTGGTTTAACACCAACAATAGTACCGCAAAACACAGAAATGTTTTCAACTCGTCTCATTGAAGTGCTTCCATGTTTTACTCTGGATATCTTCAAAAGTGCAATGATGAGTTGAATTTATAACACCTGAAAAGGGTGAGTAAAAATAATAGCACTAGTACCTGCCAAATGACAATTATTAGTTAAATAGTAAAATAAATCGTGATAGTAAAAAAGATCTAGATCCTGTCGGAGAAAATAAAAGAAAACTACAAACCAATTCACATTTATTAGGAAAAGACAAAGAGATATAATATGTGCAAGAATTTACAGCTTGATTGACGTCGATGCATCAGGGACAAGCTTCCCATCCAATTTTCTTATAAATTGGCAAACAAGGTCTTTTTGAGTCAGATTCCCGAGACTTAACAGTTGTCTTTCTTTTTGGAATTGTGTATGTAATTTGGGAATGGCTATATGAACATATCCACTGGGATGTGTCTCAAGAGTTGAAGATATATCATCTACAGACTACTTACTCAAGCCATCCCTAATGAATTTAATTTTTTCTTCGCGATTATCAGACACCATTCCTAAAGAACGACAACGAGTATTGCAATTCCAGCGTGCACATTTGTAACAAACACCCATTTGCTTAGCTCTACGTTTCCTTTGCATAGGTGCTTCTTCCAAAACCAGATAGATGTGAAATAAAAGATTCAGAAGACTCACCTGCCAATCGGACCCGTGCTTCAATAATCCAACGAATGTCAGTTGGAATACCTTTGATCATCAACAGTCTCATCCATTCCAAGCGAGCTTTGTAGACTTTCATCAGAGATTTTTGAGGGAGAGAAGGAAATTACTTGTGAAGATTTGCGAGAGCTTCTTCCATCGTGAAATGACTTTACCTGCAAAAATTAAACACAAAAAATAAAACACACCAAATCATAATATATACACAAATTGTATGGGTTGCCTCACTGCGAGCGCTAAGTTTAACGTCGTCAGCTAGACGTGACTGCCCGAACGTTAGGTTGGATCTGAAAGTGTGACACTTTCTTTTTGTCGCTCAAATGATCTCCCCAGTAGTGCTTGACACGCTGACTGTTAACCTTGAATGTGTTGTTGGTGTTGGGATCCAGTAACTCAACAGCTCCATATGGAAAACCTGAGTGATCACAAAAGGACCTGACCACCTTGATTTCAACTTTCCAGGGAAAAGTTTCAACCTTCATTTGTACAACAACACATGCTGCCTTGGTTCCAACTGTCTGTGCACTATTTTTCGGTCATGCCATTTCTTGGTCTTTTCTTTGTACAATCTGGCATTCTCATAAGCTTGTAGATGAAAATCCTCCAATTCGTTGAGCTTGTGAAGTCGTTTCTCTCATGCAGCTTGTGAATCAAGATTCAACTTCTTCTGTGCCCAGTACGCCTTGTGTTCAAGCTCAACTGGCAGATGACATGTTTTCCCAACACCAATCGATATGGGGACATACCAATGGGTGTCTTGTAAGCTGTCCAATAGGCCCATAATGCGTCATCCAGTTTTGTTGACCAGTCCCTCTTTGTTGATCCAACGTTCTTCCAAGATTCTTTTGATTTCTTTGTTGAAACTTCAACCTGTCAATTTGACTGTGGATGATAAGCAGTGGCAACCTTGTGAGTAACTCCATATTTGGATAGGAGTGCATCAAAGTATCTGTTGGAGAAATGTGAGCCACAATCACTGATAATTGCCCTAGGTGTTCCGAACCGAGTGAAAATGTTCTTTTTCAGGAATTTGATCACCACTTTTGAATCATTGGATGGCAGTGCAATTTCTTCAACCCATTTGGAGACGTAGTCTACAACAACCAGGATGTACAGGTTTCCGAATGATGGAACAAAGGGTCCCATAAAATCAATACCCCACACATCAAATATCTATACTTCCAGAATGTTTTGCAATGGTCCTTCATTTCTCCTCGAAATATTCCATGTTCTCTGGCACCTGTCACATTGAAGAGCAAAAAGATAAGCATCTTTAAAAAGAGTGGGCCAGAATAAACCTGATTGTAGGACTTTGGCTGCAGTTTTATTCCCGCTGAAGTGTCCGCCATATGGTGATGAATGACAGTGCTGTAAAACACTGTTGATTTCCTCCTGTGGAACACAACGCCTCAATAATTGATCAGCACATCGTTTGAACAGGTACGGCTCATCCCAGACATAGTGCTTGACTTCTTTGAAGAACTTTTTCCTTTGCGGAGTTGTCCATTCCAACAGCCATTTTCCTGATACAATGAAGTTGATATAGTCAGCATACCAAGGGACATCCTGCTGTTTCATGACAAACAGCTGTTCATCTGGAAAAGTTTCTTTGATTGTCAGTTCTTTGCCAGCTGTTTCTCCATTCTCAAGCCTCGATAGATGATCTGCCACTTGATTCTCTGTCTCTTTCCTGTCTCTGATCTCCACGTCAAATTCTTGCAGAAGAAGTATCCAACGGATCAATCTGGGTTTGGCATCTTTCTTCGTGATCAAGTATTTGATTGCTGAATGATCTGTGTAGACCACCACTTTAGGACCCAGTAGATAGGAGCGGAATTTGTCAAAAGCGTACACAACTGCGAGCAACTCTTTTTCAGTGGTTGTGTAGTTGAGTTGAGCTTCATTCAAAGTTCTGTTGGAGTAGTAGATGGTGTGGAAAATCTTTGCTTTGCGTTGTCCCAAAACTACACCTACATTAAAATCACTAGCATCGCACATGACCTCAAATGGAAGGGTCCAGTCTAGTGCTAAAATGATGGGGGCAGAGAGCGGCTTCTGTTTTAAGATCTCAAAAGCTTCATGGCAATCTTTAGTGAAGTTGAAAGACACATCCTTCTCCAGAGATTGCATAGAGGTTTAGCAATCTTGGAAAAGTCTTTGATAATATCCTGTAAAAGCCAGCATGTCCAAGAAAGCTCTGAATCCCTTTGACTGATGTTGGTAGAGGTAATTTCTCAATTGTTTTGATCTTTGCTTTGTCTACCTCGATTCCCTTTTGTGAGATCCTATGTCCAAGAACAATGCCTTCCTATACCATGAAGTGGTATTTCTCCCAGTTGAGTACCAGGTTCGTATCTTCACATCTTTGTAACACATGTTCCAAATTTTGCAAACAGTGGTCAAAAGAATCTCCAAACACAGAGAAGTCATCCATAAAAACTTCCATACTCTGCTCCAGCATGTCTGAGAAAATGGCCATCATGCAACGCTGAAATGTGGCGGGAGCATTACATAATCCAAATGGCATTCTGCGGAAAGAAAAAGTACCATAGGGACATGTAAATGTGGTTTTTTCCTGATCTTCTGGGGCGATGGAAATCTGATTGTATCCTGAATATCCATCCAAAAAGCAATAGAACTCATGTCCCGCCAGTCTATCTAACATCTGGTCAATAAATGGTAGCAGAAATGGTCATTCCTTGTTACTTTTTTCAGCTTCCGGTAGTTCATGCATACTCTCCATCCAGTCACTGTTCTTGTTGGAATCAGCTCGTTCTTTTCATTGGTGACAACAGTAATTCCTCCTTTCTTCGGTACACACTGCATAGGACTTACCCAAGTGCTGTCTGAGATGGGGTATATGATGTCATCATCCAACCATTTGATGATTTCTTTCTTCACGACCTCCTTCATGATTGGATTGAGTCTCCGTTGATGCTCCACTGTGGGTTTGTACTCATCATTCATCAGAATCTTGTGCATGAAAAATGATGGACTAATGCCTCGAATGTCTGCTATAATCCAGCCAATGACTCTCTTGTGTTCTCGTAATACTCTTAACAACTTTTCTTCCTGCTCCAATGTTAGCGAAGAAGAAATAATAACAGGTAATTCAGAAGAGTTTCCAAGAAATGCATACCTGAGATGGCTCGGAAGTAACTTCAGCTCCAGTTGTGGTGGTTCTTCAATCGAAGGCTTGATTCGATCTTTTTTAGCAGTTCCGGACTTTCAACTGGTGGTGTTGATTTGAATCGGAATGGTTTGTCAAGGTAGTTGATACATTCCAGGATTTCAACATCTAGCTCGCTGTCAGTCATGTTGGTGATGCAAGCTTCAAGTTTGTCCGTGGGAGTTGTATCAATATCCTAGATGAGGCTATCAACAGCATCAATTCTGAAACATTCTTCCTCATTTTCTTCACTTGGGAATTTCATGGCTTTGAAAACATTGAAGGTAACTTCTTGGTCCTGAACTTTCATGGTTAGTTCTCTTTTTTGTACATCAATCACAGTTCGACATGTTGCCAAAAATGGTCTCCCAATGATGATAGGCACATCTTTGTCTAGGATAATGAAATCTACTAGGAGAATGAGTTTGTCAACTTTGACCAGGACATCTTCAACGACTCCTCTCGGAAATGCGAGCGTTCGATCAGCAAGTTGTACTGAGACTGATATAGGCATTACTTCTCCAATTTACAGTTTCCTGTAAATAGAAAAATGCATTAAGTTAACACTAGCACCTAAATCACATAAAGCCTTACCGATGTAATGTTCTCCAATGGTGCATGGGACAGTAAAACTGCCAGGATCTTTCAACTTCGGGGGAAGTTTCCTTTGAATAATGGCACTGTATTCTTCCGTCAATGTTACTGTCTCGTAATCTCCCAATCTTCATTTTCGTGAAAGAATATCTTTCATGAATTTGGCATAGCTGGGCATTTCTTCCAAGGCTTCTGAAAATGGGATGTTGATGTGTTGTTTTTTGAAAACCTCTAGGAATCGAGCAAACTGCTTGTCCAGTTTGTTTTTCTGAAGACGCTGAGGAAAATGTGGAGGTGGAATGATCTGATCTATTTCTTTTTCTTTTGCTTCTTTTTCCTCCATCTGTGAAACTGCATCTTTTGGAACTTCTTCAATTGTTGCCTTGATTCCAACATCTTTGTTGATTTCAGTACCGCTTTTCAAGGTGATGGCTTGACATTGCTCCTTCCCTCCGTTCCTTGGATTTGGTTCTGTATTGCTGGGAAGATTTCCTGGTGGTCTGTAACTCTGAGCATTGGCCAGTTGTCCAATTTGATTCTCCAGTGCTTTGATGGAAGCAGATTGGCTTTGAAATATAGCATCATATGCTGCTTGTTGCTTTTTGAACATCTCTGCAATCCATTCTTTCATTTATGGTTCTTTTTCATGTTCATGGCCTTTGTTCTGTTGTTGAAATCCTGGTGGTGGATAGTTCTGCTGTTGGAATCCAGGTGGTGGATTGTTCTTTTGCCCTGAATTATTGCCCCATGAAAAATTGGGATGATTCAATGGGTTGTAGGTGTTGGAATATGGATTGTTCCCCTGTCTGTTGAAATTATTGACATAATTAACCGTCTCTTCAAGTTGGTTTGGTTCTGGTGCTCCTCCATATGGTGAACTTGTAGTTCCAATGTTGCTTTGAGTGCTGAGAGTCTCCATGAATTTACATATCTAATCCAGCTTGGCGTTGACTGCTGTATTGGCTCCAACTTCATAAATTCCTGTAATTCTTTGGATCATGCTTCTTTCTGTTGGCCACAAGGAATTATTGTTGGTCATTTCTTCGATTAGGTCTCAGGTTTGATCTTCTCCTTTTGCCATCAAAGCTCCTCCAGCAGCAGCATCGATTGTGGTTCTCATCAGTCCAGAAAGTCCATTATAGAAAGTTTGGACTTGAAGCCATTTTGGAATCTCATGGTGAGGACATTTCCGGATCAAATCTTTGTACATTTCCCAAGTTTCTTAGAGATTTTCTGAGTCTTGTTGTACAAAGGATGTGATGTCATTCCTCAGCTTTTCAGTTCTGGCTGGTGGAAAGTATTTTGCAAGAAATTTGGTGGCTAAGTGTTCCAAGTTGTGATGGAACCTGCTGGTAGTGAATGTAGCCAAGCTTTAACTCTGTCTTTCAATGAGTATGGAAAAACACGCAGTCTCATAGCTTCTTCAGCTTCTCAGTTGTAATTGAAAGTGTCGCAAACTTCTAGGAAGTTGCTGATGTGGGTATTAAGATCTTCAATTGCTTTTCCTCCAAATTGCACTGACTGCTGAATCATCTGAATGCATGTTTAGATGTCACACGCATTTTCTGGTAAAGGAGGAAGTACAATACAGGAAATGAAGCCGTTGACCACCGGAATGGTTCTGTCTCAAATAGATATTGGTGGTGCAACCTCTAAAGGTTCAGGTTCCATGTTGATTAAAGCTTCTTGGCCTTCTCGCCTTTCCCTTCTCAACTGTCTGATGGTTCTTTCAATTTCCGGGTCAAACGGTCTGAGTTCAAAGCTTCTGGTTCGTCTCATATAGTGTTTGAGAACCTGAAACACAAGAAAACATAAATAATAAGTAAAAAGAAATTAGATACAAGTAAAGGTATCTAACCTCAAAACTAATATTGAAAGATAAATAAGTCTCTGACAACAGCGCCAAAAACTTGACCGGTGCGTAATCACACACGTATAACGCAAGCGCACGTATCATTCAAGTAGTATAAAAAGTATCGATCCCACGAGGACTTAATATCTAATCTATTAATTTTATGAGGTCAAATGATTACTAGTATCTAACAGGTCGATTGATTCATTGGGAATAATGATGATTTTAAATTTAAAAACAAGTAAATAAAATTGCGCAAAATAGGTTGAGGAAAATTCAAATTTATAAAACTATCCAGGTTGTGATTTCTTCCAATATCTAATTAAAATGAAGTGGTTATTTCATGTTTGTGTAATATATCGGTTTACTAACCTGGAACACGAAATTATGCAAAAGCCTCTGTCGATGGTCAGATGCAAATACCCAGTATAACTCAATTGAACCATATGTCTATGTCAACCAAATTACCCGGATTCATTAAGATTAAGTTCCAATTATGGTTACCCCCGCCCGACAGGTATATGTCTATCCTGTAAAGAAATCTATTAAAGGAGTTATCTATCCTCAAGGAAGATCGTGGGCTACTAAGTCTAAGGCTGAAACCTAAAATTCATTTGTCAAGTTTATTTTAGATTTACCAGATCAATCTTATTAGTGGCCAATTAACATGACGCATTAAGCTTAAGACTTAATAAGTAAACCTTTAAATTACCAAAACTATAAAATAACCCCTTATAAACCGGTGATATTAGAATTCATCACAACCCTAGATAACTAACTTAGTTATGACACATAACTAGGGCTAGTAAAAACTTAAAAGTAAAAGACATAAAGTAAAAATGCTGAAAAGTAAGTTTGGTAAAGTAAATACTGAAAAGTAAATTTATAATAAAATAAAATGCTAGGGTTAAAGGATCTACTTTTACTACTACTATTTTAGATATCTCCCTTAATATAATATATTAACTTGTGATAGTATTACCAACCAGCCATATATGCGGTAACCTGATTAATTCAAATTAAGTCCAACCAGGCATTAAGGCGGTAATATTTGTCCATAAACCTGCCATATATGTGGTAAATTACCAACCGACCAACCATGCGGTATCCTTGCTTAGTCAAATTAAAATCAATTTAATATCAATTACCAACCGGCCAATATAGCGGTATCCTCATTAAGTCAAATTTTAAATAGTGAATATATTATAATTAAGGGAGATTAATCTAAATAGCAGTAATAAAAGTTTTACCTTTCAACCTAGCAGGGGAAGTTACCTCCTCATGTTGAATAGTAAAAACTGAAAAAATAAAGAAAGTAAATTATTATTACAGAACGTAATTAAAATTAATTACAAAACTGATATTAAAATAAACTAGATATGAAAACTCCTTATTTACATCAGAGAATTCAGAGAGAAAGGTACATCTGAAAATGAAACCTCGAGCTGAATTTATAGGCCTCGATAAGGTGTGCGCTTCGCGTCGTGACACGCCACGTGTCGCGCTCTGGTTGGCTGCTTCAGATTCTTATCCGATGACGTGGTAATGTGGATAATTGACTCAATAATTGTGCTGACGTGGCAATTATGTGGCGATGACATGGCGAAAGTGATTGTCGGCACCGTAGGATTGGGACACATGGCACGCTGTGATTGGCTGATGATGACGTGGCGCCGACGTGGTGAGTTGACTCGGTCTACTACTAATGTGGATGATGACGTGGCTTACACGTGGCGACACGTGGTGATGGCGCACCATAGGATGATGACACGTGGCACGGCACACGTTAGCAGATCGGCTGTGATGTTGACACGTGTCACAACGCACGTTAACAAGTCAAATTTTTCAGATTCTGACACGTATCCCCTGGCGGACGTTAGCAACTCATGGCGCATGTTAGGTGTCGCGACGCGCAAAATTATCAAATTGCCATTTTGTCCGTTTTTCACTTTTTTGGCCCCAAATCACATCCAGAGAGTCCTGAAACTTTATTTATCTACAAAATAACACAAAACGCATCAAAATATTCACAAAACTTAAGAATCTATTCAAAATATTAGGTCAAATGAGTGAGAAATATTGATACATTTACCACTCATCACCATCCAATGGTCATTACCTGGATTGGACTGATATCGACTAGTTACGCTAACAGCGAAACTGATATCAGGCCTCGTACATAACATGGAATACATTATGCTACCCAAACACGAAGCATAAGGTTGGTTAGACATTCTAACCTTCTCATCTTCTGTTTGTGGACTCATCTTCTTTGAAAGATGAATCTCATGTCTGAACGGTATGTTTGCTGTCTTACAATTACCAAAATTATACTGTTCCAAGATCTTATCTATGTATGTTGATTGGGATAACCCAATCAGCTTCCTTTGTCTATCTCTATAGAGTCTTATCCCTAAAACATAGGAAGCTTCTCCCAGGTCCTTCATGGAGAAATTCTTACAGAGGTACGCTTTGACACTTTGTAACATACTTAAATCATTCCCAATGATTAGGATGTCATCAACATATAGGACTAAAAATATGACCATGCTCCCACTGGCTTTCTGATATACACATGATTCTTCCGAATTCTTGAGAAAACCAGACGATCTAATAATCTCGTCTAATCGAAGATTCCAACTTTGTGAAGCTTGTTTAAGTCCATAAATGGACTTCTTAAGCTTACATACCATACCCGAGTTTTCGCTGGACGCAAAATCTTCCGGCTGTTCCATATAGATTTTTTCATCAAGAAATCCATTTAGAAAAGCCGTTTTGACATCCATTTGCCAAATCTCGTAGTCATGATACGCAGCTATAGAAAGTAAAATCCGAATAGACTAGCATTGCAACTGGTGAAAAATTTTCATCGTAGTCGACGCCAGGTCGCTGCGTGTAACATTTTGCTACCAGTCGGGCCTTGTAAGTTTCAACCTTAGCGTCAGGCCCGCACTTCCTCTTGTAAACCCATTTACAACCGATAGAAACAATTCCTTCGGGAAGCGGAACCAAGTCTCAAACTTGATTTTCATGCATTGAGTCTAACTCGGATTTCATGGCACTTTGCCATTTCACGGAGTCGATGTCCAACATCGATTCTCTATAGGTGAAATGATCAGTCTCTTCTACTAAGAGAATATCTAGACTCTTTTCTTGTATCAAATACAAGCGTTCATGAGGTCTAGATATCCTTTCTGACATACGGAGTGTGTGTGTTAAAGGTCCTTCATCTACTTGAACTTCAGGTTCCTCCGTTGGTTCGTTGTTTTCAGGTTGGACTTCATCAAGTTCAACCTGTCTATGATTACCACCTTCTGATAAAAATTCTACTTCTAGAAATTTTACGAAGCGAGCTACGAACACGTTTCGATGCTCGGTATCATAGAACATATATCCCCTCGTATTCGAAGGATATCCGACAAACCTAGACTTTTACCCTCGAGGCGAAAACTTATCTTGCTGAGTCACCCTGACGTAGGCAAGAAAACCCCAAACCTTAATGTAACTAAGATTTGGTTTCCTACCGAACCATATCTCATACGGAGTCGTAAGAACAACTTTTGAAGGAATCTTATTCAAAAGATTGCAGCTGTTAAAAGAGAGTAGCCCCATAAGTAATAGGGCAAATCTGTGAAACTCAACATTGATCGGACCATATCCAATAAAGTCTGGTTTCTCCTCTCAGACACTCTATTGTGATGTGGAGTACCTGGAGGAGTATATTGAGCGAGAATCCCATTCTCCTTCATATAATCCATGAACTCACCACTCATATATTCACCACCTCAATCAGATTGAAGGCATTTAATATATTGGTTAGTTTGTTTTTCTACTTCATTTCGGAACTCTTTGAACTTTTCAAAGGTTTCCGATTTATGTCGCATCAAATAGACATAACCGTATCGTGACAGATCATCGGTAAAGGTAACGAAGTACAAATAACCACTGTGAGCAGTCTGACTTAGTGGACCACATACATCAGAATGTATGAGTTCCAGTAAGTTAGTGATGCGGTGTCCAACACCAGAAAATGGGGCTTTGGTCATCTTACCATGAATACAGGATTCACAAGTTGGATAGGATAAAATGGTAAGATCTGGTATCAAACCATTCCTAACCAATTGGGTAAGGCTTTTAACGCCTATGTGACCCAGCCGCATATGCCAAAGTTCAGTATTATTAATTACAGATAAACCACGTTTATTAACTCCAGTATTTAAAATATCTTTTGAAGTTTGCAATGTATAATGACTATGCTGGTTTGGAAAACAAAGGATTTGAATATTACTTTTATCATATAAATACAAAGAACAGTTCTTAATATTAATACGAAAGCCTTATGTATCCAATACAAAAAGTGATATAATATTAGCTACACATCCAGGTACATAATAACAATCATTTAACAAAAGTGTCCATTTCAGTAAAGGGATATCGCATACTCTCATTGCAACTGCATCCAGTGAGTCTCCACTCCCGAACCGCAACTGCATCTCTCCAGGCTTCAGTTTCCTACTTTCCTTCAGCACCTGCAATGAATTACAAATGTGAATGGGACAAGCAGAATCTAAAATCCAGGTGGATGTAACGGCTTCACAAGCCAAAGATATATCAATAACTGGAAAAATAAATGTACATGATGCCAATGCTCTCTCCCACATCAGCTGGGCAATGTAGTCAGGACAGTTCCTTTTCCAGTGCCCGACTTTGCTGCAGTGATGGCACTTGTCTTCAGAAGCCTTCTTGGGCTTTGCTATCTTTGCGTGTGGTTGAGGACCGAGACTCTTATTCTTCTTCCCTTTCTTCTTCTTTCCCTTTGAACAAGTCTGGAAAGGAGCAGAAAGTGAAGTAGGTCTTGGAGGGCGAGTCAATACTCATTTCTTGAGGTCCTCTTCCGCCGTGAGCAACATCCTATGTAGCTCTTGGTAGGTACAGATAATCTCGTTCATGTTGAAGTACATCACGAACTGGCGATAAGAAGCTGGGAGTGAACCAAGAATGACACTCCTACCGAGAATGTCATTCAGAATGAGATTATGTTGCCTCAGTTGATCGATAAAATCGATCATATTAGGGTGTCCAGAATCAGACTCGCTCTGATACCATTTTGAAGTGGTTTTATGATGGAAATCCGGTAACGCAGCGGAACGGTGGAAAATCAAAATTTCCGATTTCAAAACTTTTTCTCGAATTAATCAAATAAAATTATTTATTTAATTATCCATTTATCAAATTCTGAAAAATTACACAAGAGATCAAATTTCTTGGTAATTATCGAATTGCCCCAAAACTTTGTAAATTGATTATTTTAGCCCAAAAATTATCAAATATAATTTTGGATGATTCTAAATCATTTCTAAAATGTTTTCCAACATATCTAATGCATCAAAATCAGATTTCATCCAAGTAAGCCTTTGAAACCATTTCAAGGCTACTTACATACATGAATCTTTCATCCAAGTTCTCAAACAAATAAACACAAACTATAAAAGTAGAAAGAACATCAAAGCATCACAAAATGAAGCTAAGCATGTAAGAAACATATTTCATGTTGAAGGTTAAGAAGAAATGTTTACAAAAACAAGCTTTTTCCAAGCCTTTTTCCTTTTCTTCAACTTTTTGCTCTTAACTCTCTTTTGTGTTATATTTTTGTGTTATCAAACTTATGAAACCCTAAAAATGAAACAAACAATATATACCTACAAAAATGGGCATGGCCAAAACTTGTATGCATATATAATATCTAGATATTTTTTTTGTTTCACTTAAATGCTTTATCAACTTGTTTACTTTATCATTTAACCATTTAAAGCTTATTCAACAAGTCAAGTAAAGCATCTTTAAGTCATTAAATTAAAATATCATAACCTTAGATATTTATATTTTTAATTAATTTAATTATTTAATTATTTAACAATTAAATAATTAAATAATTATTTAATTATTTAACAATTAAATAATTATTTAATTATTTAACAATTAAATAATTAAATAATTATTTAAATACAAATATATAAATATATGTATTATATTTACATTAAATATCAAATACATATATATTTATGATATTAGTCAAATATCTCAATTTGACAATTAATTAATGTGTATTTGATAAAATCTAACATTAAATGCAAATACACAAAAATTAGGAAATGACTATTAGGTCTTATCGCATGTATTTTTCGTTTAACCTTTAAACGACTTATAAATAATCACTATTATTTATAAATGTTGCCCTAGTACTCTACGAGTATATTTCATTAGTGAGACTCTATAGATTCAGGCATATCCGTCACGAAATCCAATTTCGTGTCCATAATTTACCCACCTGTAAATTATGACGACCACGTATAAACTCGCTGAATCATACAGGTCGAGGTCATGGCATATGTATAATTCCTCTGTCACAGGTATCCGGATATATCCCAGAGATATAGATGTAAATGTCAAATCTCTATGAGGATTATCCCGTCGACGTCTCTATTATCAATCTCAAAAAGAATATTTAGAACTAACTTCTAAATTGTACCACGGGCACATGGTTTTTATCTGATTGCTAATCATATGGACTACCTATGCTCTGATACACAGAACTAACGGATCTTATCTCGATACACACAGGACACCCTGAGGATCTATCCATACCCAACGAACATGCGGAGGTCTGATCTAAATAGATCGGTGACGTGACTGCCTTCTAATTCTAGAAGATGTCTCATGTGCCCACAGTGGCATCTCAAGTCTAAGAATCACAAATGCTACTCAACCCGAGAAGATTCTTATTGACGTTTGTGTACCATCCATTAAGAATCTTCGGTGAATCGTTCAGTATTTATCCGCTATAAACACCTACATGTCTATACGAGTCTCCAAGACTGATGGTTCATTGAGAAACCATTAAAATAATATATTTCAGCATATGATATGTACTGGTCTCAACGGGTTTACTTTACTGACCAAGTAGTGTAAACCTTGACCAAGAACTGTCTGAGAATGACAACGTCATGATACAACTCAATGTCAGTTGCGACGCTTTTGCAATAGCATCATGACTAGTCATTCTAAGGTCATTACATCTTTACCATATTAAAAGATACATTATATGATAGAAACTGCATATATTATTCATAATAATAACGTTTTACAGAAGTATTCTCAAAGAAATACTACAGGGAATTGGTGCTCTGAGCACCAACCCCAACAATGGGAACTGCCCAGGTCAGCTCTAATAGTGTCGGGGCAGTTCATGGGCTGCCCAAACAGTGACGGATTCACTATTTGGACAGCTGTCACCTGGTTGGCTCAAAATCCACCCGATAACGCCGTTTTTTTGGCCATTTTCACTTATTTCAAGTCGGAAACACTTTCCGGAAATTGTGCCAACACCCAAATTACATCCAAAGCATTCTAAAGACAACAATTACATCAAAAAATCAGATTTATTTCCAGGTCAAACCAGAAAATGAAATTGGAAAAAAATTCATGCTTTAAACCAATTTTCAACAAGATTAATCTAATTAATCCATCACCAAATAGTCCTACCACATATGAACAGCTCTAGAACAATTCTAGGCTATCTAAGAGTGGATCAACAACTCTAGAATGACAACAATTCATCAAATGAACAAATTGGAAATTAATTACAATAATTCACTCCAATACTACTTCACACATGCTCTAATTCTTCCATTTCACCATTCACAACCCAAAGCCCTAATTTTTCAGGTTTGAAGGAACCCTAGAACATTTCTAATCCATCAAGAATCAAGAATCAAGAAATCAAAGTTTTCAAGCATAGGATTTTGAAGAGTTACCTTAAATCTTCCAAATCCTTAGCCTTGTTCTTGATTTTCCTACAATTTTCCATGGATACTTCAAACAAAATTTGAGACCCATTTCCCTTCAATATGTTTGGCCATGGTGTGTGAAAGAATGAAGAATAAAAACTATTCCATCTCTTAATAGTGTTGACCGAATAAAGGAAGGGCAAAATGGGAATTTTGTAAATAAATTAATTTGATTCAATAATCAAATCAATAATACATGCCACATGTTACATTAAATAATTGACATGTATGATAACACTTATCACAAATGAAAAATATTTAATAAATTAAATGTAAAGTTAAAGTGGTAATAAATCAAATTTGACACTTTAACCTTTAATTTAATGACAAGTGTAACCACTAATAATTAAACATTTTTCATAACAATTATGAAAAATTTAATCAATTAATTATTATTATATATATATGTATTTTATTTACATTAATGTGTCAAAATCTCATTTGACGAATAATTAATGTGTATCTAATCGTATTATGTATCAGATACAAATACACAACAATTATTAGCGGACAAAATCCCTTAATTGCAAGTGTTATCGTTTAACGATTAAATGATTCGAATTAACTCATTTAATTCGGTGAAGTATTATGAATAATTCTTATTATTCATATCGAGTTGCCCAAGTGCTCAACGAGTACACTTCATATTGTAGGACTCTCTAAGTTTAGGTCTATCTGTCACGAACTCCAATTTCGTGTCCATAATTCACCCACTCATGAATTATGACGACCACGGATAATCTTGCTAAACTATACAAGTCGAGGTCATAGCATATGTATAATCCATCCGTCATAGGCTATCCATATTATACATGGGATATAGATCAGAACGTCAAATCCGTTCGGTATAATACAGTCGACTTTCAATTTACAATCTTTAAATAACACTCGGAACTGATATCTGAAGTTATACCACGGCCATGGATTTACTAGATCGTAAACACGTGTTGGATGCCTAAGCCCTGTACACAGGACTGACGAATCATATCTTGATACGCACAGGATATCATGAGCATCAGTCCACACCCAATGAAAAGGCGGAGGTCTGATCATGACTAGATCATTGACGTGACTTCCATCAAAGTGTGGAGGATAGCTCATAGATCCACAGTGGTATCTCAAGTCGAATGACCACTATGCTTGCTCAACTCGAGAAGGTTCCTATTGACGTTGGTGTACCATCTATTAGGAAACCTTCAGTGAATTGTTCAGTGTCTTATCAAATAAACACCTACATGTCTATACGAGTTTCCCGAGACTCATGGTTCACTGTGATAAACCATCGGACCAAGTCACGATATACGACATGTACTGGTCTCAGCGGATTTTACTAACCGACCCGTGTTAGCAAATCTTGACCAGGAACTTTATTTAAGGATATACAACTAATAGTGTGCTTCCCAATGTCAATTACAAACTACGTTGTAACTGCGCACTATACTATAAATCATAGGGTCTTTGTCTAATATACAAGTATCACTGAATCAGATTCAGTTTCGATCTAATCGTAATCAGATATATAATCATGATTAGATCTAATAAGCGTATAAAAGACTAGGGTGCTACCAGTAAAATTAGTAATATTATGGAAAATACAATTGCTCGTATTTATGAATCGGACATAAATACGATCCGGATTGGCACTCTGAGCACCAACCCTAACAATTAGTTCTAAGGTTATTAAATGAATATTATTCTTACTCAATATTATTCTTCTACGATTCCATCGTGATGGAATTGGTCAGTGAGAGAAATCGAATCTTATATGATTTGATTCGTTTGATATTGAGTGTTACCGAATTAGTTTCAATACTCTTGGGGATATGCTTCAGTAACACTAATTCATCATTTTAATTAATGTTCTATTAATTTTTACAGTTACGTATATGATATGTATAGGTAGAAAATTTGAATCTTGAAAAGTTTGAGATTTGAATATTTCTTTTATATAATAGTTATATAATTGAAAGTACTTACGCCTTGGAGGTACAAGCAAAAGTTTATCATTTATTCTATTTAATAGAATATTTTATTTTATTTGATGGAATATCTTTTCTACGATCTCGAGTAATAAAACTGTTTTATTACTTGGTGTGTAACATTAGATATTAACGATTGTAGAAAAGACTTGACTTATTGAAGTTAAATATGAGAGTGATAAACTATAAATGGAACTACATAATTAATAAGACGAAAGACCCTTAGACATCTTCCATATAAGTTCAAATAAGATGTCATAATCATTTACAAAGTATTTGATACTTAATAGTTCTGATGTTTTCTTATCGAAGAAAATTATCCTATAATTTATAGTGGGAGCGATATTTGATATTGGTTTCAGAAGTTTGCATTGAACCATAGATCTAAGATTGTCCGTAGCTTACTACGATCAAGTTTTGGACTTGATTAAGCTTTTGTTATGAATCGTTCATAAAATGTGTAAATTGTTTGCACAACAAAAGCAAAGTGAGCTTATGAAAGGTTTGACCTTTATAGTATGACAGTAAGAAAGGTTATACTCAGCAATCTATTGTAGATTCCGAGGAAACTTGTCTCTAGTCGCACTAATTGAACAATTAAAGATCTGTTGGTTAATGTTGATATTAAATTATATATTTTGGCTAAAGAATGCAAAGTGGAGTTCCTGAATGGTTTCTTCGAATAAGAGATCTATTGTGATTTCTTTGTTTGAAGAGTTCATTCTAGAATGGTCCTGGAGTTTGTATTCTGCTAAGATCATAGTTTGATATACTAGCTTATAGAGCCTATTGTAGACTCAGGTAAGCCTTTCGGAAATCGTATTCTCTAATTTTGATTACAGTTAGATTGTCTGATTATATCAAAACATAGATAATTCATTTATGATGGTGGAGTTAGTGGGATTGTACAAATTTCTTTCTAGTATTGTATATCCTAACGAAATTATCAATATTAATGTAATAATGAGATGTTTATAAGGTAAAAAGTTTACCTAAGCCTTCTTTTCTCCGTGAAAGCAATGAGAGTAGTCTATGTTATATTTGATATAAAGTTTCATATATGATATAAAACTAAGAGACTTGTGAGATACTCTCATTAGTCATGCATTAGATATGATCTAATATAGGACACAACAAGACTATCTGTATGACAGATAGTATAATTTCTTGACAGTTAGTGTGTCTCTTATATATAGTATTTATCTTTCGTAAATGATGATTCTTTACTCGAAAGAGAAATTAATTACAATGTCTAAACAATCTTATGCATCATAAAATGATGGCGTAATGAATACTATATCATGTACGACTAAAAGACATCAATTTAATTGTAATTGTTATGAACTATTTTGATACGCTATAGACCATAGGATGTGTCTGAAACATGTTCTTTGTTATCGTGAGATATTAAGAACGAGTTTTTTATTTATGGAGAATATAGTCTGCAACCACGAGGGTCTGATTAGTTTGAGTCTAATTATGATGTTAGATGGTCTACATCATAAAGAGTCAGAAAAGATGCAGTGGGAGTGTCACGAATGATTTTACTGTGTAAGTGGAATTAATTGTAACTTATGAAGTATTGACTTATGAAGTTGCAAAGTGAGCTTATAAATTAGAAGTTTTGATATTAGTGTTGTGCTTGCGGTTGTCTGCATAGTATTTTGGACCTGATCCTTAAATACTTGGATAATTCTGTAATTATAGCACATTATTGATATATAGCATCTGAGTCATATTAATGTATAACTTAGGTTATACAAAATATGAATGATGCAAGTTAAAGGAAACATTTTGGATTTGTTAGACCAACTTAATATGTTATATCAGACATACTTGTTGTTGCCTACCTCTGGAGTGAAAGGTCAGCTCTTGAGGACCATGCGTATGTGATACATATTTAGATGTGTATATGATATCGTGGATTGGAACTAGAGCAAATGGGAGAAATTGTTAAGGTTGGTGCTCGGAGTGCCAATCCGGATCGTATTCATGTCTGATTCATGAATACGAATAATTCTTTTTTCCATAATATTACTTATTTATAGTAATACTTCTTGTTTTTATATACATATTTGATCTAATTACGATTAGATTGAAACTAAATAGGATTTAGTGAAATGTATATATTAGACAAAGACCCGATAATATATAATGTATTGCGCAGTTACAAAGTAGTTTGTAATTGACATTGGGAAGTGTCACTACTAGAAGTACATTATCAAATAAAGTTTCTGGTCAGGATTTACTAACACGGGTCGGTTAGTAAAATCCGCTGAGATCAGAACACGTCGTATATCGAGACTTGGTCTGATGGTTTATCCCAATGAACCATGAGTCCGAGAGACTCGTATAGACGTGTAGGTGTTTATATTGGATAAATACTAAATGACTCACCGAATATTTCCTAATAGATGGTACACCAACGTCGATAGGAATCTTCTCGGGTCAAGTGAGCATAGTGATCTTTTGACTTGAGATACCATTGTGGATGTATGAGGTATCCTCCACACTTTGATGGCAGTCACGTCACCGATCTATTTAGATCAGACCTCCGTATGTTCATTGGGTGTGGACTAATCCTCAGGATATCAAGTGCGTATCAAGATAGGATCTGTCAGTTCTGTGTACAGAGCATAGGTATTCAATGTGCAATTAGCAATCTGTTAAATCCATGGGCCTGTAGTACACTGTAGAAGTAAGTTCTAAGTGTTATTAAGAGATTGCTAATAGAATCATCGACGATATTATACCTATAGATATTTGACGTTTTTAACTATATCTCTGGGATAATCAAAATATCCGTGACAGAGGGATTATACGTATGCGATGACCTCGACCTGTATGATTCAGCGAGTTTATCTGTGTTCGTCATAATTTAGGGGTGGGTAGATTAAGGACACAAAATTAGATTTCGTGACGGATATGCCTGAACCTAGAGAGTCTCACTAATGAAATATACTCGTAGAGCAATATGACAACTTTTATTAATAATACTAATGATTTATAAGTCGTTTAATGGTTAAACGATAATACATGCGTTTGAAATCTTTCGGCTGTTTATTAAATATCGAATTGTGATATTTGACATTTATTATTAATATATGTATTTTGATTATTTAATGTAAATATAATATATATAATTAAGATATTTGTATTTAATTATTTGATTATTTAAATGTTGAATAATTAAATTAATTAAATAATAAATATATATTTACTTTATTAAAGTAAGATAAATGGAACTTTTTAATTGGTTGGAATGGCCATTTTTAATTGGTATAAATGGCTTGATTTAATTAGTACAAGTTTGATATTTATTGGATAAATACAACTTTTTTAATTAAATCATTGTCCAACATTTATTAATGAAATAAAAAAAATTAGAAAATATATGGCTAATATTTTCCCTTGAATTTCGGCCACTTGAAGGAAATTATAAAAGCCATAATTTTCATTTTTTGTTTCCTAATCTAAGAACCATAAATCAAAATAAAGGAGAGCTTGAGAGAAAAAATGAAGAAAGAAAGCAAAAGCTTGGAAATCTTTGAATTTAGTAAGTTTTTCTTACTTTCTTCTTTATGAAAAATGTTTCTAAGAATTTAGGCTTCAATACGTGTAGCTTAGTTTTTTCTCTACTCTCTTGTGGATGTATTTTGATGGTTGGGAACTTGATTGAAAGATGGAAGCATGTATATGTATAAAGAATGCATAAAATTAGTTTATTTGTATTCTTTTTGCCATTTGATGGTGAGTTGTCATTCTAGAGTTACTTAGCCACTCATAAATAATCTAGAATTATTCTTGAGTTGTTTCATGATCGTGAGACTAGTTTGGTGTGGTAAGAATTGAATTAAAGTGTTGAATTTAATTAATTTGGTGTTAATTTGTCAATTTATGGAAATTGTAAAATTAGGGTTCATAACCCACTCCAAATTTGGGTATTTTCATATATGTGTTAATTAATGATGTATATATGATGCATATTAATTTTGGTGTTGATTGGACTTGATCTTGAATTGTTTTGAACCAATTTGGACTAAAGTGCAATTCTTGGAAACTTGAGGGACCTCTCGGCAATTTGGGAAATTTTTTTTTCTTGAATTTCAATTTGTTTTTTCATGTATAAGACATGTATAAATCATTTTGGTAGTGATTTGGAATCACCTAATTGTGTATTTGACAAATTAGGATTAAAATGATCAAAATGCAAAGTTTTGGGGCATTTCCGTAATTACTGAAAAATCTGAAATTTTTTTCAGAATTCTGTTTTTAATGTCTATTTGATGTACAAATCATTTTGGTTGTGATTGGAAATAACCTAAGCTTGTTTTGAACAACTTAGGACTAAAATGATTAAAATGGAAAGTTTTGGGGTTGTCTGACAATTTACTGAAATTATGATTTCTGGGTTAAAATTTCTATTTTTTTAGTATTGAGTGATTAAAATAAATAATTTTATTTTGATTACCCAAGAAAAATTAAAGAAATGGGAAAATTTGATTTTCCCGCATTCTGCTGCGTAACCCGGGTATTTTGCCCAAAATCCCAACATCATTAAACACCATGGTCAAAAGAGTCAAGTGTCAGGGCCTAGTGGTTAGAAAATTGACAAGTCAGGCCTTAGAGCCATATGTTTATTTGTTTAAGATATATTTGAGTCATGTATGCAAATAATGATTAATATTTTATTAGAAGTTTTGTGATCATGTCAGCATGACAACCATGTATGTTAGTATATCAGTTAATGCATGTCATGGGTTAAGGGTGATGGCTAGGCCGTCTCTTGCCGATCATATGGACGGAATTTCCAGGGTGTGGCTAGTTGGTATCAGAGCAGCGGTTAAGGGTGTAATGATTGTTGCAGTTTCATCGACTCTATGTAAGTCCTCTTACTCATTTATATAGTACTGTGATCATTTCATACGATAATTGGAATATCACATGCATGTAACATACATGATAGCATCACATGATATAGTTAGACCATGTCAGGAAAGTTGCATGAATTTCACACAAGTTAGGATTCGGGAACAAATCCTATTTTAAGGGGGTGAATGTAACGCCCTAGGTTTTAGCATGTACGGTGATTCACATCATGTATATCATGATCATGTAGGTTGTGTATGCGATGTTTGTCGCTTGTATATTATGTACGCATGTTGACCATGGCAACAGTCCAAGTTCACGGGCATTCAGCATCATTTAGGCAAATTTTCAGTTCTTGGATCGTCATACCAATCGACATACCAGTATACCGATGCCCTTGTATCTAGAATACGTGTCGAGAACCTACTTGACTTCCCATGAAGACCGGCATACCGGTCTGGAAAATTGGCATATCGATCTCATCAAGTTTATAAAAATAGACTAGCCCTCCTTTTTTTTGATGATGCCTCTTCACCTAGGGCTCGAATTTTTGCCATTTTTGAGCCCCAAATCTCAAATTCTTCATGCATTTTAAGCTCCATTGAGCTCAAGTAAGTCTCTAATCTTCATTTTTATAATTTATTTAGCATGATTTCATGATTTCTCAAAACCTCCAAAT
Organism: Zanthoxylum bungeanum; assembly: GCA_019454045.1. Lineage (NCBI taxonomy): Eukaryota > Viridiplantae > Streptophyta > Magnoliopsida > Sapindales > Rutaceae > Zanthoxylum > Zanthoxylum bungeanum. The sequence continues at coordinate 19,401 of SKCR01034826.1, read as the reverse complement.
TTGGGAATTTCATTTTTGGGTATAATTATGCATAATTTTCATACTCAGCGTGTTTTATTGGTTGTTAGAGGCATGATACATGCATTATTTTAGTTGTAGCCAAGCCACCATGAGCATTGGTGGTTTAAACCTAGAGATTTGGTGGTTTAGCAATTTTAGCAATTAGAGTAATTAAAATGCATGTTATAGAATTAGAAATATTTAGAATCACGTCATGGTAGTTATAGTTATCGCTCCTAAGCAAATCGAAGTTGCTGAGCATGTTAGACCAAGTTGGGGTTTTGGCCGCAAGTCGTATTTGGGCGTTTCGAGAAGCCGAATCGGTTACGCTGAGATGTTCCATCATCATGTCACGAGCATGTCATCATAGAAGCATAGCATGTCATATAGCATTAGCAGTATAGTCAAGTTAAGTAGCACGTCAGTATAACTTTGGGTGTTAAGTAAACATCTTAAGTTATCATGTTAGCCACGTCAACACGCATACAACATGTACAAGCAATCACCCCATTCACGAGCACGTTCATTATTCTTAGTTCGAATATGCTAGCGATACTTGGATAAAGGTCATGCTAGACATTTTACATCAATCCTTCCAGACGTATCCAGACACGCTGGTGATTGACGTCAGTCAGTGAGTGGATGTTTTTTTCCCCTCTCTCTTTCAAGCTTTCAGTTGCAGATGTTTTTGTTAGATTCTATTTTCACCTTAAATTTAATTATTATTCTCAGTTTATGCTTTCTTTTGGCATTCTTAGTTGTACTTTAGCCATTGTCTTCAGTTCCTGCTTTCAGATTATGCCTATATTTTATGTTCATGACTAGTGATCTCAGTTCATATATTCCTTTCATATATTCAATTTATGTGATTCATTTAGTTCATATTTCCAATTCATGTATCTAGTTATGTTCCAATTCGTGTTATCGATCATGTACTAGTTCATATTTCAGCTCACGTTATGTGTTTCATAATTATGATTCAAATTATAGCATGTTTATGTTCTAGTTAGAAAGTACTGGTTAGGTTTTCTATTCAGACGACACCCATCTCATACCTAATCTAAAATAGGTAATGGGGCCCGTATGAACTTGTATGCATAATCCAGTCTATGTCAGGCTCTTTTTTCATGCCATGTTCACGTGCATTTTCACGTGCATCCATTTAGTTATGTTTTTCATGATTCTCATTTCATGTTAGTCATGATAGTTCATATCATAGGTTTCTAGTTATGTGCACATGATATCCATGTCATTGTAAATCATTCACGTATCATGCATATTGAATTTCAAGTTTTGTTTTTCAGTGATATGTTCATGTCTATGATTTCGGAAATGATTTTATAGAATTCACATCATGATTTAGAAAATGATTTTTATAAGTATATGAATGAGTTTTCAAACCACCAGTCTAGTACCGCCCCTTCACGTTTAACTTCACGGGTTTGTTCAGATAGCCTTGGGGCACTAATCACCCTCATAGGCTCAGCATGTTCATGTTCACGTTCCTCTATCTATGCGTTGTCAGGTCCCACTAGGTAGGTTTATCACGCATTTAGATTACTTTATTGGTGTGTGTTTTCATGTTCCCCATCTTTAGTTTTATGAGATACAAATTTCAGCCACGCTTATGGATTTCAGATCACGCATATCATATACATGATTTAGCACGTAGTTCATATTTCGATTTATATGCATGTTTTATAAGTTGCATGTCATGTTTTCAGAACATATCATGTCATGTGGTTCAGTTATGCAGGTTATGTATCAAGTTAAGTCATGTAGCTTTCTGTCAGACATGTCAAGCTTAGGTGTTCACGTCCAGCTTAAGAGTTCATGTTCAATTTATGAAGGATTCATGACAGGTCGTGCAAGTCAAGTCATATTAGTACATGATCAGGTCATGTTAGTAACCACGTTATGTAGTTCAGGTCACTTCCAGGTCTTGATCGTGTTATTTCAGTTAAGGTTTAGTTATGTTTAGTACGCTTTCAGTATTCATCACGCCATGTCAGTTCCCAAACATATCATAGCTCCAGCTTTCTTGCCAATTCTCAGCATTCAATCATGTTTTTTATTCCTAATTTTTTGTTCACAATTTTATAACTTAAGTTCATTCATAATTTGTATTTCAGTATTCTTTGGCCCTCTGACATTTACTCACCAGGTCTTTCAAAAGATCTGACCTACCTCACTCTCTAGTTTGTTTTGCAGGTTACAAGATTATGCGTGTTGAGGACAAGTTTTGGTGGAGATGAGACCCAGTGGCAGTCATTAAACACAACGGTCAACAGAGTTATGCCGGAGCCAGTAGTTGGGAAATTGTCAAGTCATACCTTAAAGCCATATATTTATGTGTTTAAGAAATGTTTGAGTCATGTATGAAAACCATGATTAGTATCAGTAGTTTTGTGATCACGTTAGCATGACAGCCATGCATGTTAGTATATATGTTGATGTATGCCATGGGTTCGGGGTTATGGCTAGGTCATCTTCTACCGATCACATGCTTGGATTTTTCGGGGTGTGATAAGTTGGTATCAGAGCAGAGATTTAGGGTGTAATGACTGTTGCAGTTCTGTTGACTCCAAGTAACTCATCTTATTCATTTAAATAGTACTATAATGATTTCATCTGATAATTGGAATATCACTTACATGTAACAGACATGATAGCATCACATGATATAGTTATATCATGTCAGGACAGTTGCATGAATTTCAAAAAGGTTAAGATTTGGGAAACGAATCTTATTTTAAGGGGTGAATGTAACACCCCAGGTTTTAGCATTTACGGTAATTCACGTCATAGACATCATGATCATGTAGGTCGTGTATGTGATGTTCATCGCTCGTATATTATATACGCATGTTAACTGAGGCAACGGTCTAAGTTCACAGGTATTAGACATCATTTAGGAAAATTTTTAATTTTGGGTTTAGCATAACCGTCATTATAAAAGTATACCAGTATCCCTACATCCATAACACTGTAACTGGAATCAGTGTACATCATGTCGGTCTCCTTACCGATCTCATATATATGTATGCCGGTAACATGTCATGCATACCGATTATTGATCTGGTCATATATGTTGAGAACCTTCTTGACTTCCCGCAAAGACCGGCACACCAGTCTGTAAGATCGGCATATCGGTCCCGTGAGTTTATAAAATTAGACTAGTCTTCCTCATTTTTTGACGATGCTTGTTCTCATAGGGCTCAGAGTTTTTCCATTTTTGAGCTCCAAATCTCAATTTTTTCATGCATTTTAAGCTCCATTAAGTTCATGTAAGTCTCTAATCTTCTTTTCCATACTATATTTAGCATGATTTAATGATTTCTCAAAATCTCCAAATTTGGGCATTTCATTTTTGGGTGTCATTATGCACAATTTGCAAACTCAACATGTTTGATAAGTTTTTAGAGGCATGATACATGCATTTTTTTTAGTTGTAGCCCAGCCACCACATGTATGAGTGGTTTAAACCTATGGATTGGGTGGTTTGATAATTTTAGCAATTAGAGTAATTAGAATGCATGTTATGGAATTAGAAATAGCTAGAATCATGTAATGGTAGTTATAGTTGTCGTTGCGTGGTAAATCGGAGTTGTCAAGCATGTTAGCCCAATTTGGGGTTTTGGCCGCAAGTCACATTTGGGCGTTTTGAGTAGCCAAAACGGGTACGCTGAGATATCTCATCAGCATGTCACGAGCATAGCATGTCATGTAGCATTAGCAATATAGTCAAGTTAGGTAGCACGTCAGTATAGTTTTAGGTTAAGTAAACATCTTAAGCTATCACATTAGCCATGTCAGCATGCATTCAACATGTACAAGCATTCACGAAATTCACGAGAACGTTCAGTATTCTTAGTTCGAGTATGCTAACCATACTTTGACAAATGTCATGTTAGGAATTTCACAAAAATCCTTCCAGATGCATTCAGACACGCTGGCTATGGACGTCAGTCAATGAATGAATGATGTTTTCCCATTTCTCTTTCATGCTTTTAGTTACCTACATTTTTGTTGGATTCTATTTTCAGTTTACGTCTTTAATTATTATTCTCAGTTTACGTTTTCTTTTGGCATTCTTAGTTGCGCTTTAGCCATTGCCTTCAGTTCATGCTATCGGATTATGCCTCTATTTTTTGTTCATGACTGGTGATCTCAGCTCATGTATTCCTTTCATGTATTTAATTTATGTTATTCATTTACATTTCCAGCTTATGTTGTTAGTTCACATTTTTAGTTCATGTATCTAGTTATGTTGCAATCCATGTTATCGATCATGTACTAGTTCACATTTCAGCTCATGATAGGTGTTTCATATTCATGATTCATGTTATGGAATGTTTATGTTCTGGTTAGAAAATACTGGTTAGGTTTTCTGTTCGGACGGCACCCATTTCATATCTATTCTAAAATAGGTAATGGGGCCCATACGAGCTTGTATTCATAAGGGAGTACATGTCAGTCATTGTTTTTCATGTGTAAAATTTCTAGCATAGGTTTCAGTTTTACTTGCATATTCACGTGCTTTCATTTAGTCATGTTTTTCATGATTCTCATGTCATGTTAGACCTGATAGTTCATATCATAGGTTTCTAGTTATGTGCACCTGATATCCATGTCATTGTAAATCATTCATGTATCATGCATATTGAATTTCAAGTTTTATTTTTCAGTGATATGTTCATGTTTATGATTTCAGAAATGATTTTATGGAATTCACATCTTGATTTAGAAAATGATTTTTATAAGTATATGAATGAGTTTTCAAACCACCAGTCTAGTATCGTCCATTCACGTTTAACATCCCGGGTTTGTTTAGATAGCATTGGGACACTGATCACACACATAGGCTCAGCATGTTCATGTTCATGTTCCCCTTCCTACGCGGTGACAGGTCTTGCTAGGTTAGTTCTCACGCCCCCAAGTTACTATACCGGTGTGTGTTTTCATGTTCCCCAGATTTAGTTTTATGAGATACAAATTTCAGCCACGCTTATGGATTTCAGATCACGCATATGTTTTCAAATATCATATACATTATATACAACATAGTTTAGATTTTGATATGTGCATGTTTTATAAGTTGTAGGTCATGTTTTCAAATCATGTGATATCATGTACTTTAGTTATGCAGGTCATATAACTTTTAGCCAGTCATGTCAAGCTTAGGTGTTCAAGTCCAGCTCAAGAGTTCATGTTCAGTTCATGAAGGATTCATGACAAGTCATGCAAGTCAGGTCATATTAGTATAAGATTAGGTAGCAACCACGCCATATAGTTCAAGTCACTTCCAGGTCCTGATCATGTTATTTCAATTTAGGTTTAGTTATGTTTAGTATGTTTCAAGATTTATCCCGCCATTTCAGTTCCAGTCATAGCTTCAGCTTTTTTGTCAGTTTCTCAATATTCAATCGTGTTTTTGTTCCCAATTTTGTGTTCACAATTTTATAACTTCAGTTCCTTTCAGTTTATTCATGATTTTTATTTCATTATTATTTTTCCCTCTGACACTTACTCACCAGGTATTTCAAAAGACCCGACCCTCCCCACTCTCTAGTTTGTTTTGCAGGTTACAGGATCATGCATATTGATGACATGTTTTGGAGGAGACGAGACCTATCAGCAGTCATTAAACACCACGGTCAACAGATTCAAGTGTCAGGGCCCAGTAGTTAGGAAATTGTCAAGTCATGCCTTAGAGCCATATGTTTATGTGTTTAAGATATGTTTGAGTCATGTATGTAAACCATGATTAGTATTTTATTAGTAGTTTCATGATCACGTTGGCATGACAATCATGTATGTTAGTAGATGAGTTGGTGCATGTCATGAGTTTGGGGTGATGGCTAGGCTGTCTCCTTCCGATCACATGCCAGAATTTTCCAGGGTGTGACGTATTTACATCATTATATAAGTGTCTATCTAAGGGTAAGAGGGTTCAGGGCTAAATTCCATTGATCACCGATGCTCATGGCCACCCAAGGCTTACTAGGGCATCCCCTAAAGAGGTTTTAAACTCACTGCACAATGGGTATAAGGAAACGCACCCAGCGTAACGATCCCAAGTCTCAAGCTTGTCCAAGATCATTAACTAGCCCATTGTCACTTGTCTTATGGTGTTTGTTCCATACTTTTGTGATTAGCCTTCTTATAAGGAGTTTGTTCCATAGTTGTGTTCTCCCTCTTCTGGTTAATGTAATATTTTTGGCTTGTTTTATATTTCCTTGTTTGTTTGTTGCATTGATCTCGTTGTGTTGACTTGCTTGCTTTCTTTGTATTGCTCTATGGATGAAATGGTATAATGTAGACACCGGTTTTCGCCTCTGGTCCACAATCGAGAATTTGAATGAAGAAGGGCACTAGCGATCCTGTAAGACAAAGTAGAGTGAGCGGGGAGCTTCTACCCACTAGTATGGTGTTTTCCGTAGGCACTCTAACGCTCAAGTCAGTGATGTAGACGAGCAAATAGCGATGGAAGAGCAAGGTTTGATGTTACCTTGACATCTGTTGACCGCCATGAGGGTGGTGGGTTGGTATATTGGGGCGATTGGTTCTATGTGCTATGGAGAGAAAACCTTGGGAAAAAACCTCTCTCAGACTATGAATTATGCCTCTTTTATAGGTGATCAGGGAGTGGGTCTCATTAATGTATTAAATGATAAACTCTTGGGGTGCCAAAGCGGATAGTCACGTAAATCATGAATAATGCATTTTTTCGGTTGGGTAGCTGGTAAGTCAATAGGTTGTTTGGTAGGCCTCTCTTTACGTAATGGCCTAATAAGGTAATTGGGTCCTTGGCCCAAGTCTGGTTTAGGTACTGTTTAGAGGGATTGGGCTATATCTGATATAGGGCCTCAAGTGAAAAGTCAGAAATGTCCTTAGCCTAAATTTGGCCCATACATATATTAATGCTTACTTACTCTCGCCGTCTTTAACCATTTGTAGATAATTAACCTTGAGTTCGTGCTAGAAAATATAATTTAGGCTGACTTGCTAGACAATCGTGTCGATAAGTGTCACATGTATTAGTTTTGGTGACCAAAATTTGGCCTTTGACATTTGATACTTAAGTTGTCACATCCCCATAAACTTAAAAAAAATAATTAAAGATTAACTTTACAGTTGATAATATTCCAGTACAAGTGACCATGAGCTTTACAATAATCCTGGACAAACTTGATCTAGTAGTCTGTTATCTGTAATACACTACATTGCGGTAAAAATACTGCCAGCTACTGTACGGGCCAAATTTGGGCCAACGAAAAAATCGTCTTTTCACCTCGGGCTCAATATTATTCCAAACCCAAATACCTAACAGTATACAGCCCATGAGACTTAAACTATTCTTATCTAAAGCCCAACACCTACAAATAGCCAAATCTTTGGGCCAAGGCCCACGCACAAATGAGAGGCCTACCAAACAACCTTTAGACTTATCAGCTATCAAACTAAAGAAACATCTTTCTTATGATTAATAACCCCCACGTGATCGGCCATTTTGAGGGTTAAACATTTACTGCATTAATCAAACTCATATCTTGATAGCATATAAAAGGAGCCACAATTCAGAATCATGGGGGAGACGTTTTTATTAGCTCTCATACTTGAGCTCTCAAAGAGATCACCCTCTAAACATCGGCTCACCACCCTCACGGTAGTCAACAGAGGACAAGTAATCTTGAACCTTGCTCTTCTATTACTTTCCGCTCGTATTCACTATTGACTTGAGGGTCGGAGTGCCTACGACACCCACCACACCGGTAGGTAGGAACTTTCCGCTCACTCTATATTTGTCTTGCAGGATCGCTAGTGCCCACTTTCTACGAATTCTCGATTGTGGACCTCAGATGAAAATCAACGTTTATAATTTGGTGCCCACCGTAGGGCCTTAGCGATTTATAGCAAGCGAAGATCTCTCTATCTACGGTCCTTACAAATATAGCTACTCATGGCTTCAAATAGCAAGCAGACACCAAACCCAGTGGCCGCTCAATTGTCCATTCTCCAAGAACGGTTACGAGTTTTAGATGAGGAAAACTCAGCCATACGAAGCTCCAATACGAACCTCCAGAAGCAGTTGGAGCAAATTTCCTCTACCTCCCCACGACGCGAAGCTCCAGATCACCCCAACAGTCTTACCATTTGGTCCAACCTACTGGAGGCATTTAATAATGTAGTAAGCGATAATCCGCCATCAGACAACCATCCACCAAATCAAGAAAGAAGTCAACATATCTCATCAACTGACCAAACACGACAAGTTTCCTCCACTATGCGTAAGGAATTACAGGAGTTCAAAGATACAATTCTCTCCAGCCTACCTGATGTCAGACTACCAGTAAGAAAAAGTCGAGCCAGCACGATCTCAGATACTCCTTTTTTGGGATCCATCACTTCCATCGAACTACTACGAAAGTTTAGCCCACCAAATATGAAGCTGTATGATGGATCCACAGACCCAGAAGACCATATAGTCCATTACAAGTACAAGATGATGTCGACTGATCTGGCTCCTCATCAATGGGAAGCTGGAATGTGTAGAGGATTCAGAGAAACATTGGCAGGCACAACCCTCACTTGGTTCATTAATCTACCTTACAGAACTATTGGGTCGTATCAAAAACTAGCTGATAAGTTTGTGGAGTACTTTACCAGCTCTTGTAAACTTGAGAAAACTACAGTCGACCTCAACACAATTCAGCAGCGGAAAGGAGAATCTCTACGAGGCTACGTCACCATTTCAACAAAGAGAGAATATCTATTCTAGATCTCCACCACCCGACTGCCATTGAAGCTTTCAGGAATAGGTTACTAGAAGATAACGAACTTTATAAGAAGCTAAAAAAAATTGATGCTACATTATGGATCAGGTCATGGGCCGAGCCCAAATCGAGGTCAGATGGGAAGAGGACAATAGGGGCAAGAAACAGAAGTTCCTAGTAACTGCTATGTAGAGAAAATTTCAAACCCTTCCAAACGATGAAAGAGTTCGGATGCAAGGAACCATCAACCAACAGACAGTCGGGCTCCACAAGCTGGGAATCATCACTTTAAAAACAAGGATTATAAACGCAGGCCTTCAGCCTATATTATACGGCAGCGTTCTTCTGTAAATTTATATCATTTGACATCAAGACCAAGCGACACTTAGAAACGAGAATTTTTTATATATCAAATAAAAAAGACTATTAATATTAAGACAATATTATTTTTACATATGGATCATCATCTGGTCTAATTGAAATACTTCTCCCAATCAACATAGGAATACCCTCGTAAACCTCCAACATACTCTATCGATCAATAAGCATTCTCTATGATTGTCATCATCTCCAGACGACAGGGAAGAATTGTTACTACTCAAGATGACATGAATGAATTTTTATCTACTTCATACGACATATATGGACTCTCATCTACTCCAGACTACATGGAACGGTTGTCATCTCTTCCAGACGATATGACATGATATTCATCTTCTCCATACGACATGGATGAATTGTCATCAACTCCATACGACATGCATTCACTGTTATCTACTCCAGACTACATGGAAGAGTTGTCATCTCTTTCATGCGACATGAGAGGATAATAATATTCTCCATATGACATGTATGGATTGCCATCAACTTCAGCCTACGTAGGAAGTCTCTTGGACCTCCATCGGGTCAAGGCGATCGAAGCCTCCTGACATTTATCGGGTCAGGTATAGTGAAAAATCTCGAGGACCTCCATCAGGTCCAGTCGACCGAAGTCTTTTGACCTTCATCGGGTCCAGTTGACCGAAGCCTCCTAACCTTCATCGGGTCAGGTAATGTGAAGAACCCTGAGGACCTCCATCAGGTCCTGTCGACCGAAGTCTCATGGACCTCCATCACTTCCAGTCGACCGAAGCCTCCCGACCTTTATCAGATCTGGTTGAGTGAAGAATCCTGATGATCTCCATCAGGTCAGGTAGAGTGAAGAACCCATAAGGCATTCATCAGGTCCAGTCGACCAAAGTCTCTTGGACCTCCATCAGGTCCAGTCGATCAAGTCACCCAACCTTCATCAGGTCGGGTAGATTGAAGAACCATGACGACCTCCATCAGGTCCAATCGACCGAAGTCACTCGACCTCCATCAGGTCTAACGTCAGGTCTAGTGGAGTGAAGACTCTCAAAGATGGCATATAGCCCAAACGACATGGTCAGACCACTGTTTCAGAGGACATCAGAGGACCACCCTCTAACTCAGCCGACATGGTCTTCAACCGACAGGAATAAACGTCACTACCTTGTAATCATATTCGTAATTTCATACAGGCAACGTCAAAGCCAAACAAGTTCCAGTCGACACGACATCATTGGTTAATTTTCAGATTCTATCAAAAAGTTCAGACGTCCCAATCTCCAGATGACATAGCCTTCAAATGACAGGTAAAAGTATTTTTTCCTTGTTGATATCCATGATTCGTGGTTTCAAGCTCACAGACAATGTCATATGACATTCATCAAGACCTGGACCTTCATCTGGTCCAGACGACATTGAAGACTCCCCCGATCCTTATCGGTTTGGTCGACTAGAGATTATTATGGCCTTCATCTGGTCCAGTCGACTGAGAACATTCCTAATGACTAATGTCGAGTCGAGTTCAATACCTGGACCTTCATCTGGTCCAGACGACATTGAAGACTCCCCCGACCCTTAGCTGGTTTGGTCGACTAGAGATTATCCTGGTATTCAGCTGGTCCAGTCGACGGGAACATCCTTCAATAGCTCATGACGAGTCGAGTTCAAGACCCGGACCTTCATCTTGTCCGGACGAGGTTGAAGACTCCCTCGACCCTTAGCTGGTTTGGTCGATTGGAGATTGTCATAGCCTTCATCTGGTCGACTGAGGATCATCCATAATAATTATTTATTTTCTTTAAATATGACCATTTGACAGGTCCAAGCTATATCAACATTCAAGTCAGGTCGATCGAGGATCATCACAGGTGCAAACTACATCAACACGCAGGTCGGGTCAACCAAGGATCATCTCATGTCCAACCTACATCAACACACAAGTCGGGTCGACTGAGGAAAACTCCTTAACTTATAGAGTATGAGACAAACTGTACGGGTCAAATTTAGGCCAAGGGTAAAATTATATTTTCACCTCGGGCCCAATATTATTCCAAACCCAAATACCTAACATTATACGGCCCATGAGACTTAAACTATTCTTATCTAAAGCCCAACTCTTACAAACAACAAATCTTTGGGCCAAGGCCCACGCACAAAGGAGAGGCTTACCAAACAACCTTTAGACTTATCAGCTACTAAACTAAAGAAACATGTTTCTTATAATTAATAACCCCACGTGATTAGCCGTTTTGGACACTAAAGGGTTAAACATTTACTGTATTAATCAAACTCATATATTGATATCCTATAAAAGGAGCCACAATTCAGAATTACGGGGGAGAGGTTTTTATTAGCTCTCATACTTGAGCTCTCAAAGAGATCACCGTCTAAACACCGGCTCACCTCCCTCACGGCAGTCAACAGATGACAAGATAATCCTGAACCTTACTCTTCTATTACTTTTCGCTCGTCTTCACTACTAACTTGAGCTTCGAAGTGCATACGGCACCCACTATACCAATGGGTAGGAACTCCCCGCTCATTCGACATTTATCTTGCAAAATCGCTAGTATCTTCTTCCTATAAATTCTCCATTGTAGACCTCGGGTGAAAATCAGCCCCGTTGCACCAGACACCTAATGATAAGCACAATGATATCAGAAGGAAGAGGACCCATCAAGCCCAAAACACAAGTCTACGTAAGATCAGGCCAGCCCGCTTTTGCCTCACACTTGTAAACGACATCGTCTGAAAGTGCTATACCAGCGCATAAAAAAGAACACGCATATTCTCTAGGGTTTTGAGCTTCCCCCCACCCCCTCTATCATCATAATTTTCATCATCAGGGTTTTAGACATTGAGCAATGGAGTCTCTTGCTAAAGTACACAGCGGTCACCAACCTCTATCCCTCTCCTTCAATCACCACCGTCCATCTTTTCCCAATTCCGTTTCCTTCATTTCCCTTCGAACTCGTCCCTCATCATCACGACCGTTCAAATTCTCCTCCATCAAAGCCACAGCCTCAAACCCTAAGCCTTCCCTCCTCCAAACCCTAACCCCTCTCTCTTCGACTCTCATCAAAATTACTTCTGTCACCGTTGCTGCGGCCGCATTATTCTTCATGCGCCTCCCCCACAATATCAAACCCGCAATCGCCGCCCCAGTCGCTGCACCCACTGTGGAATCAACCGATGAATCGACAACATCAACGAAAGATTCAACACCAACTGCGGAAGATGTTTCGTATGAAGAGAAAGAGAAGCAAATTGAACAGCACCTGGCCGAAAACCCTAACGATATCGAAGCTCTAAAGTCCCTGATGGAAGTCAAAATCAAATCACGCAAGCTCGTAGAGGCAGTCGAAGTTATTGACCGTTTAATTGAGCTTGAGCCGAACGAATTCGAATGGCAGCTGTTGAAAGCTCAAGTTCAGAGCTATGCCGGAGATTCTGATGCAGCTATAAAAGGGTTTGAAGAAATATTACAGAAGGACCCTCTTCGAGTTGAGGCTTATCATGGACTCGTGATGGTGTATGATGGGTCTGACCATAAGTTAAATGATTTGGAGAAGAGAATTGAGAAGGCAATGGAGAAATGTAAGAAGGAGAAGAAGAAAACTGATTTAAGGGACTTTAAGTTATTGCTTGCACAAATTAGAGTGATGGAGAGTAGGCATTCCGAGGCTTTGAAGGTTTATGAGGAGCTTGTGAAAGAGGAGCCTAGGGATTTTAGGCCATATTTGTGTCAGGGGATCATATATACTTTGTTGAGGAAGAAAGATGAGGCTGAGAAACAGTTTGAGAATTTCGAAGACTTGTTCCGAGGAATCACCCTTATAGAGAGTACTTTGTGGATAACATGGTTGCAACAAAGATTTTCGGTGAAAAGGTTGAGCGCGAGAGCATGGGGACAAAGAGCTGAGTGAAATGGATCGTTCTCATTTCTGTTTTGATTTTATTTTCTTGGTTCTTACATGCTTGTTTAATTTAAAAGTGTAGGTAATTAGCGCGGTACATTAAGAGAGGCTCTAGTGAAAATTGTTGTGAGCTCAGTGGTAATCAATGTCACAATCTTTTAGTAGAATAGAGTATGGGGAAAATGTTCCAGCTATTCTGATCTAGAAACAGTTAAACTGCTAGTATCTCTGTTATTGGAATGTAATAAAATTCAACTACAGTTCACTGGATATAATGTGGAATTTGCCAAATGCTGCATCTCATTATCAAGAATGGGGGCTTTTTTGGAATCGTAATTGTTAAAGACGGTGAACTTTTGTATTTCATGCATTTTGAGTCCTTAGTTACTTGTGCTTTATTGAGGTTTTAGTTTATTGAATGTTGTTTGATAGACTGACTAGCTGCAAGAGCCTCTGATTTTATGATGTTAGTTAGGGATTTGGCCCAAGTTAGTATGTTAAGAACCTAATGTTTTGAAGTTTTCGGATAAAAACTTGCTTCCGTTGCTTTCAAGGCTGATCTCTTTGTCATCATGGAGGTGTGTAATTTCACTGGTGGTCTCAATTTACATAATGCATTTGTTGTTTTTGGCTGTATTCTAACCTGACTGTTTTATGCATTAACCCAGTAACCCTGAGTCAACCATGAAACTTAATTTTTCTTTTCCATTATATGAGCTCTTTACTACTATGCTGCACATATATCCCTATCCTAACTTATGAGTAAAAAGTTTGTATACACGTAATCTTGAAAATCTTGATGATTCACTTGCCAGGCTTGAAGCAACCCCAGTTGAATCCCTCTTGGTGACAGGGCAATCAATTTGACTCCATGGGCCTTTTTTTTTTTTTTTCAAAAAAGAATGTTTAACTTTACGAGACTCCTTGTACTATTTTACAACCTGTGTTGGACATGTGTTCTGTAAGAAGTAGGATATTAGCTACATATTTTTATCAAAGAAACATCTATAGCTTTAGATAGTTCTTTACCTTGACTATTCTGTTTTTTGCATGATATACACAGTTTAAGAAAGTATATTGAAAAGGATGCAAGTAACAATGATAACTGTACAAGAAACTTATAGAATGTTGTTATGTTTTCTATTGTTGAAAAAGTTTATTTGTCTACAGCTTTGAGAGGAAATAGTCAAGGACTTTCTCCCTCATTGCTTGCTGGGATGCTCTGATAAAGAAGCTAACTGGCCTAGGAATGGGTATGATCTCTAAGTGCAAAATCTTTTTGTTGATTACTGGCGGTATGCTTGATGATGAGGTTAAGCAAATGGTTAGGATAATTACTTATGGCATTGGCAGAAGATGTCCAGTTTTTATCTTTCTTTTGATTGAAATCCAATTTTGTGTAGAGCACTCCTGAAAAATTTATCGAATATATATGGTTTGAATTGATTCATTCTTTCTTCGCTTGTGATAATGGGACTTTACAGGACCCAACTAGAACATTGGTTATGTTATCTTTCTAGGTCGTCTAGTTGACTTGACTGTTTGGTCAGTCATCAAAGTTATCCTCTTTAGTCTGCGACACTGCTTATACAATCTGTTTCCAGTATGCTGCAAGAAGTACTAGCAGCCTTTGATTAACAAAATTAGTTTGCGTGGTAGATGTGATCACAGTCCAAGAATAGATAGCATTGTGGCATCATCTGCTGATGAAATCTACAGATGTTTCTCTTATTCTACCTCTCTCTTTTGTTTTGTTAGTATCCCGCAATATTAGTGCATATTTCATGAAATATTATCTTGTATTTGATAAGTTGTTCCTTTCGATTAATGTTTCTTCGTTAACCATCTTTATGGTGTTGGCAGGTGTTTTATCCCATACATATTCATTCAGGCAGTTCCTAGTAGTATTGTTATATAGATAGGGTGATGAAACTAGAACACTTGCAATCAAGTCTAAGATACTTTATCAAGTATTAGTAGACCATAGCACATTAAAAGAAGCCATTTTCAAATGGTATTGCAGCATATAGCCTATTTTATATGACCATTGCCTTAATTCCTATTATTTATAGCTGGGAAATTTTGCTTGGTATGTTTCAGAGAGTTTTATATCCATTCTGATCAATGTTTAAAAATACCGATAACGCCCGCCTTGAGGCGGCTAGTGCGGGTGCCTCAATCCGAACGTCAAAATTTTTTAATAAAATGCGGTGTAAATGATAACATGACTCTGAATATATGAATTAATTTAACTGAACATGTCATATATTCAGAGTCATGTTATTTACACCGCATTTGGTTCAACTTAGTATTGAAAACCATCGTGCATGTGATTATTCTATTTCTTTGAAATCAGTTCTTAGTTCTTACCATGACTTCTCATTTTTCTTCTGTTTTCCCTCATTTTTGCTAATAGAATCATTACAGAGTATTTTTTTCCCATATTTTTTCTGGTATGGTTGGTGATTCTTACTGTGATCGAAATCCATGATAGCTGTTCTAAAAAATTCTTCTGCATTGTTTATGCTAGTCGTAATCTCAGGTTGAGCGTGGTTCTTATATTCCGGATTTCGTTTTCAGCTGTAGTTTCTTAAAGGAAAAAGAGCAGTTTCTACCTCTTGGACGTGCAGTTTGAGACTAATTTGCAGCAATATTAGAATATCAAACTACGGTAGTTTGAAAAGGCTATTGATTGACCCAAACTAAGTTCAAAACCTACTGCTTACAGTTTTTTGGGCTTGAAATTGGTTTCAAGCTTTAGCTCCCTGTATTTCAGTCCCAAACGACCCAACCTAGGTAACTGTGGGAGTATTTTTTTTTTCCTTAATTTGAGAATAGAGTTTCTCCGTGATTATTTTAAGGTGGATTTTCGAATTAGACTTGAGATGAAATGAAGTATATCAAAATAGGTCTCCACATTTTCATATAATAATATCACACCTCCAAAAGTGTAAGATTCATTGTGGTTGTTGATGTCTCCTTGAAGGGGAGCATAGCCCAGATTAGAAGGGTCCTTTTATGCTTTCAATTCTAATCTAGGGATTCTTTTTCTTGGGTTCTCGTGTTGATGTGAGTCAAGGCCGCTGTCAGCGGAGATTCTTAGACTTATTTTCTTTTCTTTTTATTTATATGTTTGTCGTCAGGACATTAGAATCAAGAAACTTTGCTTTAGTAAGTATCTTCCAAAATCATGCTTGTCTAAAGATATTTGGTCCTTCATAATTTAGTATGAGTGGTGCGCAATAGGCATGAGAAATTCTGAAAGTTCATGGTCAAGTCTTTTAAGTATAGACCCGGTTATGGTTCCGGTTCTGAACTGAAATCGAACCGGATGGAACCGTAAGGTTACGATTCCATCTGATTCCGGTTTTAAAATCGAAACCGAATCGAAATCCATTTCAGTTCGATTACGGTTCCACATAATTTAGAACCGTAACCTTAAGGTTCGTTCCGGTTTTTTTTCCCCTAAAAAATAAGGAACCGAATCAATTTTTCCGGTTCGGTCCGGTTCTAAGGTTCCAAAAAGCTAGAACCGTAACCGAACCAGTTTTTGAACCTTTTAGTTTGATTCAGTTCGGTTTGGTCCGGTTCGGAATCGGAATCAAACTATTTATTTATTTTTTTACCCTAAAAAATAAGGAACTGAACCGATTTATCTGTTTCGATCCGGTTCTACGATTTCAAAAAATTAGAGTTGTAACCGAACCGAACCGAACTGTGGCCAATATTGATATCAATACGTTTACCATATAATAAAATTTCAATATATATATATATGTGTGTGTACACACACTTGTGCATTTTTTATAGAGATGATGACGTAGATCTTATTTTTGCATATCTTTTAATAAGAATAATGTTAATGAACTCAACATTTGAGTCTCAGCAGCTAAGTGACACTCACTCATTGATGATGAATTTTATAATTAATAAAAATTACTTATTATTTCATTTGACTACGTGATGTGTGAATGACACTAAGTTGAAACTCTATTGGGATCTCAAGTGTTATCGATTTTAATAACCTTCTGTCATGCTTGTATTTATAATCTAAAACTTTCTAAACCCATTTTGGAAAATTATGATGCAACATAATTTAAACAAAAAAAAAAAAAAGGGATGCTTATCCAAAGTTGGCAACTCAATGTACGTATTAAAGAACAAGAAGTCAGCTACATTTGGGTTTGACTTTCTGGCGTACCAAACCATAGATTGAAAGGCAGATTGAAGCAGCTTTATGGATTATTATTAATCTAAGTTCGCATCCATTCCAGCCAGAGCAAAGTTGTTGTAAGCTAATCCAAAGGAGGTCCATTTATGTTCTAAAGGAAATAGGTCATTATTCAAAAGCCATGATTGCCGTTTTGGCCCTACTACTCCCCTTTTAGTCTAACAATTTTATTGACGCTCTCCCTCTTTTTTTCACTTTCTTTTCCTTCACAAGGCAAATTTAAAAACCCGATTAAAAATTTAGAGTAATTCAACACTGCCCTCCAATATAAAGAAGGCAAGCCGTGAAGTTACAATAAACTCATGCCTTGCTCCCATCAATCATGCAAAGTTTCTGTGAAAAATCTTTGGATCCCTTTGGAAAGAAACAAAGAGAAACTTCCCCATCATTATGATGGAAAATGGAAATGGAATAGCTAGCTAAGCTTTTATAAAGTGTATTGTAGGGATTGGAGACAACAATAATAATAATAATAATGTCATCTTTATGATGCCTTTTGCTTTGGTCCCTTGGTACACTGAAATAAATGCGCCAACATACCGTGTAAAATATGCTCATTGATTGGTATTTGTCAAAATTTATTCACAAAGAAAAAGCTTGCCTGCTACATTTGTTATGTTAGGTGACATGCATGCCCCTATTGGCAATTGCCCTATAACACACGTAATTAAAAAAACACATTACCCATACTGAATATTTATGAATTCTTCTCTCATACATTCCTTGCACTTTTTAAAGAGTAGATAAGTGATATGGGAACAAAATAGAAATAAACAGGAGATTAAAAAATGAAAAAAAAAAAAAAAACAGTTAAAAAATGTTATTTCTACTGTTTTTTGTCGTCTCTTTTTGTCTTTTTGATATTGTTGAATAGCAAAAGAGTGCGTGTAAGGTTCAAATCTCTTGAAACAAAGTCACAAAAAGGGGTGACTGATTTTATTGAGGAATGTCTTCAAGGGGTACAAACACACAATCATAATTGATTATTCTAGATAAAGAAAAATTACATTACTCATAAGAGTTTTTTCTTCTTTTTTTTCTATATTTAAGTTTGGACTTATATAGTGGCGTGAATAACTGTCTGGTAACTGTTAGAGTGGTTGAATCTCATTATACAACTCATTACTTCCTCTTCTGACAGCTGTTGTATACAATACCCTCTCTTTTTCTTCTTCCAAATCTCCTTCGGTGAACCCGGCCGAAGCATCTGGGTCCAAGAGAGCGGCGACCTCGAAGAAGCCTCCTGCAACCCGACAGAGCAGGAAGAGGCATTCCTCATCTTCTATTCTGCCCTCTCCTAACTCCGACCATGATGATGAGCCTTTCATACGTCGCCCTCGAGCTAAGGTACACACTTTCTCCTTTCTATGTTAAACGTTGTTTTTTAACATGTTGTTCTCTCATTGTGTAGGTTCCATGATTGAGACGATTCTTGCGGCCGAGCCAGTTTGGACCGAGACTGCATCAACCCTTATCGTCCAACATCTGTCTGAGGCCGAAAAGGCTACGAGCCTTATCGTTAGGGCAACCCATCAATGTATTTCATTCGACTTAGTCTTAGGGAGTCGTGACCCTCTCATCGAAGAGATTCACCCAGGTAGCCCTTTTTTTTTACTACTATCATTTGCGGTCTTCGATCCCCATCATCCAAGATCTTGATGAAAACCCTAAGTGGATTTACCTTAAGCGAGTTGTCCCTTCTCAAACCCATAGATGGATGGCTATTGGGCCTAATGGCTCTTTAGGGATACGACTGATATTTTCAGCAAGGACGAGCTTAGGATTTTGGAGAGAGCTGGGTCTTTTATTAACTCTGAGATGGTTAGACAGGTTTATACGAAGATTGAGGTGGTTGATATTTTTACTCATATGACTCATGTGATTCTTCAAGTGATTCTTCAGAGATCGACGAACCCCACATTCCAGAGTGCGATCATGAGTCTTCTCCACCCGACAGTCATTTTCAGCCTACACAATACGACTCATCTTCATCTTCAACACCACCTCGAAGCCCTCCAATTTCTGTTCCCCTAGAGGTAGACATCCATTCATATTCTCCATGGGCTGGTCAGTCTACATCTCTATCGTCCACCGCCATTACTTCAGTGGCTCCCTCAACTGATGAGCC